>PVIY010007248.1:71734-83163 GCA_004026745.1 Myrmecophaga tridactyla | reverse complement strand
CTAAGTATAGAATTGCCATTGCTAGGTGTCTACTCAGAGGACGAGGCCAAGGACACAAACAGACATTTGCACACCAATGTTTATAGCAGCATTACTTACTGTGTTAGTTAGATTCAGTTGTCAACTTGGCCAGGTGAGCATACCTAGTCTTGTTGCTGCGGACATAAGCCAACGCGTGAACCTCATCTGTTGCCAATTACATCTGCAGTCAGCTAGGAGGCGTGTCTGCTGCAATGAGTGACATTTGGCTTAACTGGCTGGTGCTTAAATGAGAGAAGCAACGTAGCACAGCCTAAGCAGCTCGGCATTCCTCATCTCAGCACTTGCAGCTCAGCCCAGGCCTTTGGAGATGGAGAAAGAAATCACCCCGGGGAAGGTTGTTGGAACCCAGGGGCCTGGAGAGAAGACCAGCAGAGACCATCCTGTGCCTTCCATGTAAGAAAGAACCTCAGTGGAAAGTTAGCTGCCTTTCCTCTGAAGAATCAACAAAATAAATCCCCTTTTATTAAAAGCCAATCCATCTCTGGTGTGTTGCATTCGGCAGCTAGCAAACTAGAACACTTACAATTGCGAAGAGATGGAAATAGCCCAAATGTCCATCAACAGACGAGTGGCTTAACAAGCTGTAGTATATACATGCAATGGAATATTATGCGGCTGTAAGACAGAATAAAGTTATGAAGTATGTAGCAACATGGATGGACCTTAAGGACATTATGCTAAATGAGATTAGCCAGAGACAAAAGGACAAATACTGTATGGTCTCACTGATATGAACTAACATTAATGAATGAAGTTGGAGAATTTCAGTTAAAAACAGAGGTCATCAAGTGATAGAAATAGGGTAGATATTGGGTAATTAGAAAAGGTATGTTCTTTAATCCTGATTCAGTATTGCTGGGTGGTATCATTTTTGATCAAGTTGTTTCCATGAAGATGTGGCCCACCCAGCTGTGGGCCTTTTGATTAGTTAGTTGCCATGGAGATTTCTCTACCTATTGAAGGTGGGGTCACTTACTGGAGTCCTTTAAAAGGGAGCCATTTTGGGAAAAGTTTCTGAGCTGACACAGACGAGAGATGTTTGGAGATGCAAAAAAAAATGACCCTGGGGAAGCCATTTGAAATGAGAAGCAAGGAGAAGAAGCTAGCAGATGCTGGCATTTGCTATCCCAGCTGACAGAGAAATCCCAAACATCATTGGCGTTTGACTTGAGTGAAAGTATTTTTCCCTGGATGGCTTAGTTTGGACATTTTTATGGCCTAGAACTGTAAACTTATAACATTAATACATTCCCATTATAAAAGCCAACCCATTTCTGGTATATTGCATTCTAGCAACATTTAACAAACTAATAGAGATTTATTTATACAAAATTATTTGTTGCTTATCTAAAATTCAGATATTTTTAATTGCTAAATCTGGCAACCCTACCCTGGCTGTGAGCGTGTGAGTGGTAAGGATGAAAATATGTAATTAAAGAATCCAACTTGGCTAAGGGTAAGAGTCGATGGTCCTGTGCCTCTTTCAATATTTGCATTTTTGCAGAGCAGAACTGTCACAGGATGAGGAATACAAAATTGAGAAGAAAATCCCTTCCTTCCAGGAGTCTGTAACTAATGGGGGAAGTAAACTTTTAGGCAATTAAGTCTGTTATGAATGAAATAAATACTAGATTGAGGTATAAGCAATATGCTATGGGATGAAGAGGGAGGAAAGAACATTCTTCTTGGGTGGAATAAACAAAGAAGATGCCCATATAGTTGTTGTTTGTTTTTTTTAACTTTTTTTATTGTATAGTATAATATATATACAAAGCAAAGAAATAAAAAAGCAATAATTTTCAAAGCAATCTTCAACATGTAGTTACAGGATGGTATAGTGTTTTTTCTTTTATCGCATGGGCAGGCACCAGGAATCGAACCTGAGTCTCCAGCATGGCAGGTGAGAATTCTGCCACTGAGCCACGGTCACACCGCCCCATATAGTTTTCATTGTAACAGTAGCCTAAGTGATTATAGTACTTCCTACCCCATTTAGGGAAATTTGGTTTTTTGGGTTTTTTTTCAAGTGATAGTTGTTGGGGTGAAGTGTGTTAGTTTGTTCATTCATTTGTTCCTTCCTTCCTGCCTTCCTTCTCTCCATCCATCCATCCATCATCAATCCATCAAAGTGCCTACCTTCTTCTGTGTCTCAAGTAATATGTCAAGCTCTGGGGATACACTGGTAGGCAAAAAGCAGATCTGGTTCCTGCTATTATGGAGCTTAGAGCTTCATGAGGGAAGACAGATTTTAGTTTATTTTTTAAAAAAGGCAAACTCAAGATTTTATAATATTCTAAATGCTGCAAAGCATAACACATTATTGGGAAAACTTATTCTCTGAAATCAGGGCAGACTTCCTCGAAGAAGTAAGTTTTATCTAATGGTTCAATGAGTTATTTTATCTTATTTTAGTTTTGAGATCAGAAATTCTTTGTCATTCTAATGACAGCAAAAGACCCTCTCCCAAGGCAAATGCACGAAAGCACAACATACAATTCTAATAAACTTTCAGTCATTCACAGCCCCTGAAATCTATCTGTGGTCACCAGGATTACAGCCTCTGCTCTGCCCCAGGCCTTCTTCTCTCCCCAGACCTTCTGCCTTGAACCTTCAGACCTGGTAGCTCTTCCTGCTTTGTACACGAGGGCTGCATACTGAACCCAGCCTCTCTTCCTGCCAGTGGGAAATGCTTGGAATGGAGGCCTTAGAGCTGTGCTGTCTAATAGGTTAATCACTAGCCACATGCGGCTATTTACATTTAAATTAATTTAAATGAAAAATTCAGTTTCTCATTGCACTAGCGACATTGTAAGTGCTCGGTAGCCACAGTGCCTAGTAGCTACATATTGGGCAGCACAGGTGTACAACAGAGCCATCATCACACAAAGATCTTGAGACAGTCTGGGGCTGGAATACACAAGAGGCTTGATCAGGCTCTGTGCCCATCCCAAATGCTCTGCCACCCTCCCAGGTCCCCTCCCCCCTGCCCCGTTGCCTTCCACAATCATTTAGGGTGCCAGCAGGAAGAGGGAGACTATGTTCCAGCTTGATCTACCCCATCGCTGCAGCATTTCAAGTTAACAGTGATTCCAAACACCCTTTCTAGAAACCTGGTCAGTTTCCTTCGAGGGCTCCTGAGTACATTTCAGATATCAAGTTGGGAACAAGGAAGAGATGAGGCCCTTGGTCTCCATGTAGAAATTGATTTCTTCCAAAAATAACCTGCCACTCAGCCCCATGTTTCCTGGTCAGGATGAGGCCTGACGGAGAAGCCTGCTGGCCTATAAAGGGGTCAGGTTGCTTGGGGGTGCAATTAAGGGGAGGAGGAAGGAGGTGAAGGGCTGTGGAGAACCTTCAGTTTCCTTCTTATTGGAGGCAGGACCACATTTCCAGCCTCTGCAAATTTCCTTGCCTGACTCCTTCACTGTTAAGTGTCTCCACCACAGCCTGGCCTTCGCCAGGGAAGGACCGGAAAGCTCTCTAAAGCCCTGACTTCATGGGGTTGTTTCACAACCTGACCTACAAGGTGCTGCATTACAGTAACTGTTCTGCAAGCAGAGGCTCCAAGCCAAGGTGCAGCTGGCCTTTTGCTCTGACCCGCAGCCAGTCGGTATGCAGAGCCAGTATTTGATCAGAGCCAGGAAAGGTACTTCTACCTACCCCGTGCCACTTGGAAGGTAGCGCTGAGAGAGGTGTTCAAGTTCACTCATTTGCTCTAGAGGACTTAACCTCTTTTGAAGAGCTTTTATTTCTCTTCCTTATTCATCCTTCAGACTCCTCACCCACTTACCTCTACCCAGGGTTACACTCCCCAGCTCACAAATAGCCAGGCTAATGCTGGATGAACAAAACTATCCCTGAATCATTAATATATCTGTAGTAGGGAATAAATGTGTAGTGCTGGGACGGGGTGTTTTATGGTGTAATTTAAGGAGATTTATAGGCTCAGTGCAGGTTTAGAATAGAAGAATTCTTGTTCCAAGTCCTTCACCTTGCAGGTGAAGAACTGTGTAAATGTTCCTGTTCACTAAATTTATAGGAGCTTTAGTTCAGTTGGATGTCCTGAGGCGGCATCACCGGAGTGACTGTGTCCATCTGTGAGTAGAGGAGGAAGGCCGTGTCCTCCTGCAGGCACTCTGTTTTAATCAAGGAGAGAAGCTCTGTATTGTTTGAGATTATTGACCCTCAGCTAAAGGCAAGGGGAGCAGAGCTTAGGAAATTAAACTTTGCTAAATTCTAAGAATGATTTTGTACCTCGAATTCCAGAGAGTTTTGGTGCCCTCTGCACAGCGTGGTGGTTCCAACAGTGCAGTGAGCTGTGGGTTGTAGCGATTGCTCTCGCCTCCTGGACACAGGAGGACACTGGTCTTGACCGAGGTCAGTCATCTGGCCCAGGAAGGCACAGAGAGCCCCAGATTGTTTGCCATGGCAAAATGGGAACAACCGGAGGATTGCTAGGTAAACTGTGCATACCACTTAGTGCAACAGTTAGAGCAAGTGATTGAGTGAAATTAAATTCCATGGATGGATCTCCAAGAAATGTTAATGCATGAACAAGGCAAGTGTCAAAACAGTAGTCACAGTCTGATGGCAATTATGCAACAAAGCAACAATTAGATATATTTGTTGCTGGTACATATATAGCGTATGTGTGTAAATATATATTTTTCTAATTTAGAAGGATGTGATCCAAATTGTTAACACAGTCATCTCTGGTGCAGGATTAGGGGGCAGGAGCTTGGTCAAAGGGGAACCTTAACCTTATCTGTAATATTTTTTTTTTTAAAAAAAGAAGAAAGTATTCATGTATTCTTTCCAAAATTAAAGAGTAATAAAGACATACCTAGAAGGCGAGGTAGGAAAAGTGGGAAGTCTAAAATAAATAATGCCCCTCATGATCATTATACTAAAAGAAAAATAATTAAGAAGATCTAATGAGAGAAAGAAAGTGAAAATAATTATTAAAATCACATTACCTCGGGCGGGCCACCATGGCTCAGCAGGCAAGAATGCTTGCCTGCCATGCCAGAGGACCCGGGTTCGATTCCTGGTGCCTGCCCATGTTAAAAAAAAAATCACATTACCTCCAATTTCTAGATCATTTCTATGGAATGTGACTGGTTAGATCTCATTACCACACCCCAGGACCTATTCAAATTATCTTGTCAAACTGGAATCTTATATTCAAATATTGCTTAAAACATATGCACTGTGAATTGGGGCAAGAAGCACTTGGATGGTAGATCTCTTGTTATGTGGAAACCATCGTAAGAGCCGTGTGGTTATGGAGCACAGTGGTTAAGGGTTTGTATTCCAGGGCCAGGATGGGTGTGTTCCAAGGCCCCCAGCTCCAGCATTTACTGACTGTATAATCTTTGATTTAACCTCTCTGCCTCAGTTTTCTCATCTATATAATGAGGATATTAAAAATATCTGCCTCATAGGGTAATTGTAAGAATGAAAGGAGGCCTTAGAATAGTGACTGCCAGAGACTCCAGACGGGGAAGCTGAAATCTCAGCAGTTAGGCTCTGAGAATCTTAACTCTAAGAGAAAGCAACTGGAGATGCCCACTCCACCTGGAAGCAGAGGTTTCTCTTTTCCTCTGCCAGGTTAATATAAACTTCATTTTCACCAGACAGCATCATCTGCTTCTGGGCAGGAGAGGCAGATGGTGGTGTTAAGGGTTTCCCAGATAAATAGCAAAGCCATACACCTCTAAAGTTTAATTACTAGCCCAGCATCCTCCCAGCAACACATTGAGGAAAATACTGTTTAAAAAAGAATTACAGGTCAACAGCTTTTCCTTGCTCCTGGAAAGAGATATCTTTCAGATACCTGATGGGACACAGAGAGATCCCTGTGGGGATTCCAGGGCTCCTTGGAATTCCATGACTGGCTTCCCTTCCCCCTCAGAGCTGGCCCTGGCTCCAGCACTCCCTTTCATCTTGCCGCCATGGTCTGAGGGTGAACTCCAGCTTCCTCCTGGTGTCTCTCACAATTTCCCTTTTGGCATGTCCTGCAGAGAGTGTTTGGGGAGGGGGGCTGTGGGGAGTCCATTCTTCAGGGAGCATTGGGAAGAGGAAGGTCTGGGAGAAATGATACTGTGAGCAAGCTCAGGGTGGGATCTTGGTTTCTGGCTGGCACTGGGAAAAGTTGGGTTTGATTTTTCCCTTCCAAGGAGAAGGAGTTTGCAAATGTGCGGTGATCCCTTCTGGTGCCATTTCCACAATCCTGTGATGTGCCTGGGGCCTTGTAGGTCTGGAGTGATTCCGGACCTGGCTCTGAACAGATGGAGGGAGGTGGCCGCGGGGACATAATATCTGGGGGAGGGCCTCTGCACTGCTGTGCGTACAGGGAAATAAGATCCAGAGGAGTGAGCACTGGCCCTGAGAACTACCCACTTTGGGACCTACAGTGAGAAGGACTTGGTACCAAGCATAGCCTCTGGATACAGTGGGAGGAGAGGACTTGCCCGAAGCAGTCACAGGGTTGAGGGATACAGGCCACCCAGCAGGTGTGAGGCAAGCTAGTCTTTTCCTGGACAGATGAAGTACTTGGTCTGTAAGCACTTTTTTGGTTACCTGTGTGCATTGGACATTGGCCTGTAGGTGATCCAGGCACCTGCCTCTCAGGCCCGAGGGGATTTAGTGATACCCAGTCCCTAACAGACATAAGGCCCTATGAAAAACAGACCCTCATTTGAAGAGGCCATTTCCTTCCCATAGCCCTCTGCTGGTCACTCAGCCTAACCTAGCACCAGGATGGGATTTTCACACACTAGATGAGCTCTTTTTGTAGACATTGGGGAAAATTTTAGGAGATGCTATAAAGTCCTTGAGTATTAGACCTTGGCACTGTCTATTGGCTTCTGGGCGAAGTCTTGTAGGGTGGGCCCTGTGGGGCTGTGGGTTGCCTATTCCCCCAACCAACGACTGTCCTGAAAGGCTGATGAAAATGTTTCTTTATGGGGGAGAAATCAGCTATGCGCAAATACCACAATGTGGGAAGTATGTACTGGCCAACCGGCATTAACCCTGAGACTCAGGGATGGAACTGTAAAGTTCTCTCAGGAATGTAAATATCCAGCACACGTGCTGCCATTTTCCAATCTAATGCCATAACAGATATCATTAATTGATGATGACACTTCCAATTCCATGCCTATGACAGACTTGTTAATCAATCCAAAGGACAAAAATATATTATCCTCAGGCAGTTACTACCAATCCATTGATGATGGACCTTGAGGTGAAAGTGATTGACTATCCTCACATCTAGTCCATTTCCTTTATTTGACAGATGAGGAAATGAGGCCCCAGGAGGGCAGTGCCTTGTCCAGAATTATACAGCCAGTGAGTGACAGTAGGACCAGAACTCAGGTACTCTAACTTCTAGTTCATTCTTCTCTGAAATTCTAACCTCCCACTCAGAAGTGCAGGTTCTAATTTTGGCTGAGGAGGGCAGAAAGCTCCTGGTGCTTCTGTGCAGAAAGCTCCTGGTGCTTCTCTTCTATGCAAGAGAGAGGTTGCCAGCATAAAGAGCAGAGTACTCCTCTAGTAGGTGGTCAGCAGCTCTTCCACTGTATGAGGTTCTCAGCCCACACCTCCTGCCCACTGCCCTCCTTTCTTTCATTCCTCGTTGCTGAATAATAAACCCCAGCTCTGCCAGGGCCAGTGTCTGAGTCAGGTCACACCCACCTGCATGTCTGCTCGGAGCTGCACACCTTGTTTTCCTGGTGTAAGGGTGCCACATCAGGGTGTGTTTAGGTGTCATGTCAGGGAGGCCCTGGAGTGCAGTTACCACTTCTGTCACTTCCCTCCTCCTGATCCCAGACCCAAAGGCCCAACCTAGAGAACTTAGCTCTGCCCCCACTGGGCCTCCACCTGCTCTTCTTTGGATAAGTAACAGGAAAGTTGACCGGGAAGTGTGTGGAGAGACAGTGTCTCCCTCCAACCCAGAGGATGAAGGGAAGAAAGCTCTTTGGTGGCAACCAGGTGAGTTCTTTATGTGTATGTGAGTGTGTGTGTGTATATGTAAACACTGGGAAGCCTTCAGCCATGACCAAGTCACTCCCTGCCTGCAGGAGGGAATTTCAAGTCAATCCTGGCACCTCTTGAAAAGTACCAGCTACGTGCCTAGCACTGTGTTTGGTACTGAGGACTGGGAGGGGAAAAGTCAGGATTGTCCTTGATGAAGTAGCCAGGCTGACAGCCTTGGCCCGAGTCTGAGCCATCAGTTGGTAGGGAAACAGGGCAGGGCAGAATGAACAAAATTGGTGCTGTCACTGGCTATACTATCCCTTCAAGCCTCCATGCTGTGGGCATCTCACCTGTCTTACTGAGAAGCTTACCTGTCTGGGATCCAGAAGGTTGGAATCCCAGTCCTCCCACCCCCTGCTGACAATGGCAATAGTTATTTTACTTTTGACTATGTGAGATAGTCAGGGTGAGCTGTGGGAGCCTGGGAGCCTCAGTTGTGGGCTTGTTTGAGGGAAGACAGAGTTTGTGCATCCCTTCTGGAGGTGACCTGCCATCAACAGGGAGGCCAGGAGATGCTGGCTGCAATGAGCTCCCTCATCAGCTAGATCTCAGCCCCAAGGTGATTTTAGAGGCTAAGATCCCAAGCTCCAATTAATGCTCTGGTGCTGTCCAGGAGACAGGCCCTCAATACCTACTAGGATTTGGCTCCCTCTGCCAAGTAGGGAGTGTTTATCTGGTGCTTGGCAGAACAAAGTGCCGGTTCAGCAGTCAAGCTCTGTGCTGTCGGGCTGGGGAGGAAGCTAGGAATGGGAGTCTGGGGGTTGTTCCTGTGGCCAAATAGACCATATTCAGATATACCTTTAAAAACACACACATACATACACACAAATAGAAAGCAGTCCTTGTATAAGTTGAAGTTGGGGTGCCGGCAAAGAGGGTGGTTCTGCTGCATGACAAGCTGGCCATTCTTCCCACCAAGACAGTGTCTGACCTGTGTCTCCTGAGGACATCTGGTGAAGGCCAGCCTGTCTCACTCCCTGAGGGACAGGGTTGTTCTTGTCTCTAGATTTCAGGGCTCTGCTCCTTGTTTTGGAACTTTTGGAAGAGGAATCTGCAGTAGAAAAAGTGAAGGGAAACCTCTCTGCATAAGCCCTTGGAATGGGCACCGCACCCATTCCTCCTCAATCCAACAGTGCAGTGGGGAGGGGATAAAGACATGGGTTGGCTAGGTGCATAGAACAGGCAGGAGTGGCCACGGCCAAGAACTGGGGGGAATCCCAGACTTGAGAGAAAGGGGGAATGATGGCTGTTGGGCAGGCCCAGGACCTTTCTAGGATACCCAGAGCACCGTGAAATTCCAGTCACAGAAGTATCGTGTTCCTAGTGGGTAGGAGCAGAGACTTTAGCCTCCTGTTGATCTGGTTCCATCCCCTGAATCTGACTGTCCAGAGCCTCCTATCCAGAGGAGTTTGAACAGATTTTCTAAGTACTCCCAGTGCAGAGCCGGGTTTGAGAACTGGCAATCTGTAGATGAAGAGAAGCCCTCTTGGGTCTAGTGGGCAACTCAGAGCAGGGCTCCCTCTCCCTGTCCCATCAGCTAGTGGCACCTGGAAGTAGGCATCAGTCCTGCTGTGCTGGGTCCAAGCCCTTGAACCAGCCTGGAACCTAGAGGTCAAGAGCCTCCCTCATATCTGCACTTTCTCTTTAGCTCAGACAGATCAAGAAGGAAGGAAAGAGTCCAGGGACAAACCTTGACCTCTTCCCCTAGAAGCAGGGAAGGCTGATGGGTGGGATTTGGGATGGGAGCAATGGTCGTCCTACCAGGTCTTCAGTATGATGCCGCACACCTATTGTGTGCCAGGCACTGTCCCAGGTCCTCTCTGTGAACTGTGCCTGCACTGTGCTCAGCCCATTCTGTGCTGGAGGTGCCATCATTCTCCCCTGTTTTTAAAGAGATGAGAGAATTGAGGTCATGTAATGTGCCAAGGGCCCACAGCTGACAGGTGGAGGAAGCAGAGTGCAGACTGGGCTGTCTGGCTTTGGAATCCACTTGCTAAATTAAACCCTTCCACTCTACTCAGTCACTTTGAGGTGGCCCCTATATGGCCCAAGCACCTCAGAGGGGGTGGGGGTGGGGTTCTCTCTCACTTTCTGACCTTATTTCTCTCTCTGTATCTCCCTTAGGGTCTCTGGGCCTATCTGAGCCTGACTCTAGGCATGGCTTCTTGGCCCTGTCATCTCCTGGCACTTCTCACGTTAGCCTTTCTGGAAGCTTTTTCTCTCACTTTGGTTCTGTCTTTGCCAGTCTGTGGGTCTCTTTCATCTGAATTGCTCCCTCTAGGATGCTGGTGCAGGAGTCTGTGAGAAGGGCCTTACCCTGACTTGCATGGGGGGTCTCTAATGGAAATAAGCCTGGGGCTTGGCCAGTCAGCACTCTTGAAAGCAAATGCCCCTTCGGTGACAGGCATGAGCCTCTTAACCTTTTGCATCACAGAGCTGGGATCCCCAGAGTGGCTCACTATAGAATCAGATGACAGCCTTGGCCATCCTGGTGAGGAGGCCCCCCAGCCTCTGAAGAGTACCCACAATGCCAGCCATTGACTCATTCCCCCTCCCAAAGAAGAAGTAGTTGTTTTCTCCCTGATGGGACCCCCCTGATGGCAGGGGGCTGCAGTGCTCTCAGGGTAACCCTACCCCAGAAAGGTCTGTGGTAGACCTGGGGTGTGGAGGGGGAAACCCCAGGCTGGTTCCTCCTCTCCCTTCTCCTCTGGCTACCCAGAGGTTCCCTGGGGTCTCCGCAGTCCTGCTCCACGGCTTCTCCCTCCTAGGCTAGATGTTTCTCTGGGGCCATGCCTCTCAACCCCACCCCACCCCCAGCCCACTCCCAGCTGTCTCTGCTAGAAATAGCTGAGCATCAGGCATTTGCCCAGGAAAAGGAGCTGTTGTAACAGGGTCAGGCTGGCCCCAAAATACCCCACCGGCTGTCAGCAATCTGGCTCGCATCAGGCTTCAAGAGCAGACCTGGAGCAGGACTTTGTTCTCCCTTGGGCCTGTCTCATCAGGGGGCAGTCTTCCCTTGCCCAAGCCTCTGCCATCAACTCGAGGGTGGAGGGTAAGCACCTGACCACATTGTTCAAGTACCTGCTAAAGGCGAGTCACTGTGTTCAGGGCGGTGCTGATAGGGTGGAGATGGATGGAACATCAGCTGCCCTGCAAGCTGACTTCCCAGCCAAGAGGAGACACCGAGGCGACTGACCTGGTTAGGCGTTGCTACTCAGAACCCACTCACGTGTCTCCACCTGAGCATGTTGCACACCTGGTTCCTTGTCTAGACCTCTCTTCTCCTCCTCCTCCTCCTCCTCCTCCTCCTCCTCCTCCTCCTCCTCCTTCTCCTCCTCTTCCTCCTC
>PVIY010007248.1:0-71634 GCA_004026745.1 Myrmecophaga tridactyla | reverse complement strand
GTCAATTTTGCTTTCCTATTGTTAATTTTTCATCATGAAAAATTTCAACCATACAGAAATTTTGGACCCACCTCCCAGATTTAACAAATGTTTACATTTTGCCGCATCTGTTTTAGAAATAAAACAGCACAGGAGCCTTAAGACTCTCAGGGCCTGCTAGGGCTGCCAGGGGACCTTTTATGGAGAAGGTAGAACTGGAGGTGAGTGGCTAGGGTTTAGGTAGCCGAGAAGGTGGGAATAAAGGTGTGGAGGTGACTGCCGTGGACATGCACGAAGGTCAGTGCTTTTCAGATTCTCTAGTCTCCAGGCCTGGAGCTGGGCAGGATGAGCCTAAAAAGGGAGGCAGACTCTTAGGCAGGAGCCTCAGCTCTCCTTAAGCAAACATCACTTTCTTCTTCTGCCTCTCTTCCTAGGTGGGCAGCTGCTCATGTTTATAAGGTAGCAGAGAGGAACCATCTTCTGGGTCACCAACAGGGCTGCCACCTGGAGAAGTTACCTACAGCTGGGTGCTGGGGTGGGCTGGAGGACACCAAGCTCTGCAGTGGGGATATTTCCTATTGTATTTTCTGGTTTCCTGCAGGAGTCAAATTTCCCTCCCAGGAAAGCCTCATTAAATGGGGCTGGCAGCTGAGCCTGGGAAG
Organism: Myrmecophaga tridactyla; assembly: GCA_004026745.1. Classification (NCBI taxonomy): domain Eukaryota; kingdom Metazoa; phylum Chordata; class Mammalia; order Pilosa; family Myrmecophagidae; genus Myrmecophaga; species Myrmecophaga tridactyla. The sequence goes on along the minus strand of PVIY010007248.1, from coordinate 70,993 downwards.
CTGGAGGTTGGCCCTTGGTGGCTCTCCTCCCTGCTTGGGCTGCTTTACAAGGCTTCCTCTGACAACTCTGCAGAGTTTTGCTTTTTGCTTTGGCACTTTTTTCTTTTTCCATCTGGGCTACACTTTTCTTCTCCCCTGCCTCCAATGTAAAGTAACAACAGGAATCCCTTGGCTTAAGGAGCCTCCAGAAAGCAGACATTATAGAAAACTCCTGCGGGTTGAATGAGTGACCTTAGTGAACAGGGGTAAGGCCATCACATGATGCCCAGTGTCATACCATAATGCCACCAGATCAGCTCAGGGTGTGTGGGCTTCCTGCGTCAGCTGCTGAGAGCCCCTGAGGTGCCAAGACCAGTCATTTCTGTCCCCATATCCAACCCAACAGCAAGTCAACACAGCCTGTGAGATCTCCCTCAAATCAGTCCAGAGCTTCTCTTTCTCTCCTTCTCTTCTACCCCCACCCTGGACCAGCCCCACATTATTTCTCATCTGGGAAATTCAGTTTCCTTAGGGTTCTCTCCTCTCTTTCACTCATTGTTGCCTCCCCTATAATCCAGTCTTTCCACTACAGTCAGAGAGGTGTTCTGAAAACATCTATCGGATCATACCACACCCTGCTGATAACTTTCTGAAAGACTTCCTATCTTTTTAGGATGAACTTTAATGCCCTTGTATTACCCCGAGGCCCAGTGTGATTGGGCCCCTGCCTGCCCCTCCAGACTCATCTCTTGCTACCCTCTCTCCCCACAGCAGCTCATTGGCTTTGTTCCTCATTGTACCAAGCATAATGTCACCTTGAGGCCTTTGCCTTTGCCGGTCCCTCTGCCTGGGACTCTCTTCCCCGAGACATTTAAGTAACCGACTCTCCTGGGCTCTTAGGCCTCAGCTCTCATGGCACCTTGACCACTTCCTCAGAGGCCCTCTAGCCTGTCACTGTCACATTTCATTGTCTTCAAAGCATGAACCACAATCCATTGTTATCTTATTTACCTATTTATTTACTTGTTTACTCTTCCTATCCTCCCATGAGAATGTGAGCTGTAGGGGAGCAGAAACATTACCTGTCACAGTCTCTTCTGTTTTCTCGGTGCCCAGAACGTAGCAGGTGCTCAGTAAACAATTGTTGGGTGAATGAGTGAAGGAATGATGAACTTGCACAGAGTCTAAGGAAGTGGTGTGAGAGAGGGCTGCTGCCTGCCTTCTCTACTCTCACATTCTATCGTTTAGCTCCTAATATTCCTCTTGGGTTCCCAACCTTACTTATTGGCAAGGCTTTTCCTTGGGGCATGCTTATTAAATAATAGATGGAATCTTTGTAGCTAGGAACAGTGAGGGCTTCTCAAACTTTAATGGGCACATAAATACAGATTCCGATTCAAGAGGTCTGATATGAGACTTGAAATTTTGCAGTTCCACCAAGCTCCCAGGTGATATCAATACTGCTAAAATAAGGCGTGCACTTTAAGTAGCATAGAAATAGGGCACTAGAAAGACAAATTTGAAGCCCCTGGATAATATTCTTCTCCATTCATTTCTCTTTTTACCTCTGTCCAAATATGATCTTTCTCTCAACTGATCATGGCCTTTGTGACCAGGTGGGTCCTGGACAGAAAAAAATTAGCCTGGGGAACCTGGGCTCTGTGTGAGGAACGCTATTCCAACACTTCCCAGAAGCTGCCCAGGAGTAGCCTGGGCTATCTCTGACAGATGGTGGTTTCCCTATTATCGGAGGTGCTCCCGCAAGTTTGAATGTTCAAATGTCAGGGATGTTGATGCCTGTCTGGGGAGGAGAAGTCCCTCCCTACAATTTAACATTGTGTCTCAGTGTGTGCTTTCTATAAACTTGTGGAACCAGGATCTCAAGTTGTGGCTCATTCACATATGGTGACTTTTAAAGGTCATCTGGCAAGTCCTGAATCCCCACCCTTCTCTATCCTTCCAAGGAAAAGTTTGACATTCTAAATACTGTGTGTGATCTGGTAGATAGAGCTGTTTGGGTGTGGGTGGGGTGGGACTGTGGCCTGGGGAATAGTTCAGTCATCTAGGAAATGTAACTCCTGATTTAATAAGACCTAGAGATGGGATCCCTGGGGAAAAGATCTGTATCACTTCCTCTATTAAGTCTTCCCTCTTTCAGTTTGGCTCAACAGACCTTGCTCAAGCTCCTCTGTATTAGCCAGGAGAGGCTAACTGCTGTGTAACAAACTCTCAATGGCTTAGCCTAATAAAGGTTTATTTCTCGCTCACATCACAGTCCAAAATGGGTCACTGGAGTCATTCAGGAGCCTGAACTCTTCCATCAAGTGACCCCCTTCTCCATGGATCTCTGTATCCAGCCAGCAGATGAGGGAAGAGAATGTGTTTAGAATTGCAAGATTATGGCTGGTACCTGGAGGAGGGATACATACCTTCTGCTCATAGTCCATTGATTAGAATTCAATCATGTGACTAATCTTTGAGCAGGGGAGGCTGAGAATTGTAGTCTATTTGTGACCAGCTATGTGTCAGACCTTGTGATAAACAGTGAGAATATTAAACCCAGATATTGTTTTCAAGAAGTGAAACAGATATATTTTGAAGTAAGATAGATATATATGTTTAAAGTGAGACAGATATATAAACAAATAATATAATACAGGGTGGTAGCTATTCTGGAACCATGACCAGATGGTGGAAGCAATAAAGAGGAAGAAATAAATGAGGAATAAATCTGTGGCAAAGGCCTCAAAGTAATGATGCTGAGGAGTCACATGGGGAAGGACATTCCAGGTAAGAGGAACAGAATATGCGGAAGACACTGAACTGTGGAGTAGCAGGAGCGCATGGGGTGGCAGGATATACGACTGGAGAGGTCAGTCAGGGCACAGGTCATGAACAAGCTTGTGTCCCATGGGAGGCAGAGAGCCAACAATGGATGTGAAGCCAGAGATGAAAACATCAGATGGGAGGAAACAGCAGCAATGCTCAAGACTAGTAGTACTTAGCACTCTTCTTATTGACACTCAGAACCAGGTTTCATGTGTGTTTTGGTCTATTATGCTGTTAGGTTTCTAATAGGGGAAGGACGTGGGGGAAGGCGGCCTACTCAAAGTCGCATGATGCCAAACGCAGTCAGCAGCCCTGCCTGGCTTCTGCTTGGCCCAGCTGGTGGCATGGGGCCTCACTGGTGGTTTCTAGCTTCTTTAAGGAAACTTTTAATGCCCCTTACCTGAGTTCTAGAATGGCCCACCAGGCCACTGTTATTTCCTAGGAGAACATAATAGGTTAGTGCTGACCAACAGCTTCAGGGTCATCCACAAACAGAGAAGCAAACTCTTCGAGAGTAAGGGTTCTATATAGATCAGGACAGAGTTACAGTGGAAGACCTTGCTTCTGCTCACTGAACCCCAATTTTCTTCCTTAGCTTGTTTCTTTGTTTTTCTTTTTGTATAAGGCTTTGGGAGGTGTGACTGGGAGGGGGACCTGGAAGTACCTTGACCCGTTTGGGCTGAGAAAAAAAAAAATGGAGAAAGGAGACACTCGGAGAATGGAAAATAGGAAGGCAAGGATTTTGGATGGCCATTTAGAAGCATTCTACTTGGTTCTCTTTTCAAGAGGCCCCATCAGGGAAACACATAGGAGACCAGCTGTGGAATTTCATTGCCTTCAGCAGCAGCCTGGTCTGTCTTGGCGTCCTCCCTGCCAAGAACATGCTGTCTGTTTGTCCCAAACTTTGGTCTGGATGTCATCCTGTGGTAGCCAGGGCACTTTGGGGGCGACATTCTGGGCCATTTGGAGGGATAATCAAGATGAGAGGAAACAAAAAACATTGGGATTGGGTATGTGGCTCAGCCAGAAAGAAGGTTGAAGTCTGTTCCTCTTTCCCTCTTCATCCCTTCTTCATAGCCTCTTGCTTTTTTTTTGATGACCCTCACAAGCCCATGTGTGAGAGGCAAGTATCATGTAGGTTTGGAGGGCGGATATGTAGAAGTCTGGGACGGGGTCTCTGGTCAGGCTAAGGGATAGCTAGAGACCCCCAGAAGTGTCTTTTCCTCTTACTCATGCTTAAGCACACCTTGAAGAAAACAGGGTGACCACAGCTGGGGCCTGCCAGGAAACACCCTTGTGCATGCAATCTTATCTTGGGCTGGCCTCATTCTCCTTTGGGACTGACACCCTAGGCTGGCGCCAGGATTTTACCAACAATCCATCTCACACACAGATGTCTCTTTTAACGCTGCTCCATCCTATGCTGGCCAGATATATCTTTCTAGAAATTCGCTTTTACAGCATTGCTCATCTGTTTGGAATCCTCCAGGAGGTCCTCATTGTCCAGAGGAGGAAGTCCAAATTCTTCCCCTCAGTTGATCTCTCCAGCCCTGCCCCTCATACTCCCCAGCTCTCACCCTCCCTGCATGTGCTGGTTTGAAAGGATGTATGTCCTCTAGAAAACCCATGTTTTAATCAAAATCCCATTTCATAAAGGCAGAATAATCCCTATTCAATACTGTATGTTTGAAACTGTAATTAGATCATCTCCCTGGAGATGTGATTTAATCAAGAGTGGTTGTTAAGCTGGATTAGGTGACGACATGTCTCCACCCATTTGGGTGGGTCTTGATTAGTTTTGAAGTCCTATAAAAGAAGAAGCATTTTGGAGAATGAGAGATTTCTGAGAGAGCAGAGAATGACATAGCCACAAGAAGCAGAGTCTACCAACCAGCGACCTTAGGAGATGAAGAAGGAACATGCCTCCCAGGGAGCTTCATGGAAACAAGAAGCCAGGAGAAGAAGCTAGCAGATGATGCCGTGCTCGCCATGTGCCCTTCCAGATGAGAGAGAAACTCTGACTGCGTTTGCCATTTGCCCTTCCACTTGAGAGAGAAACCCTGAACTTCATCAGCCTTCTTCAATCAGGGTATCTTTCCCTGGATGCCTTAGATTGGACAGTTCTACAGACTTGCTTTAACTGGGACATTTTCTCGGCCTTAGAACTGTAAAGTAGCAACTTAATAAATTCCCCCTTTTAAAAGCCATTCTGTTTCTGGTATATTGCATCCCGGCAGCTAGCAAACTAGAACACGGCATCCACACCTTCCTGGGGATACAGAGAGAGATCAGCAAGCAGGAGCTAACATCCTGGAGTGTTGGGTAGCAGATTGGGTATAGCATCAATCCAGGAGTAGGGACCCATGTCTCTGGCCCAGCCCTCTTGGTCACTGTGGTCCTGGTGGCCCTGGAACTGTGCCCTTCCATTTTGGCCAAAGGGAGCTGAAGTCACATGGATGCTCTTATGTTCAGACAAAGCTCCAGATCCTTAGGAAGTGAAGGGCTATGAAGCTACAGGTGAAGAACCTTGAAGTCCTGTCACCCATTGACTGAGGTGAGGGCTGGATGGGCCTGGGTGACGTGGGGAAGGGCTGGAGGAGAGCCTGGAGACAGGGAGAGAGAACCTTGGAAATTGTGATCCATTTATGGGGCACTTCCAACAAGCCAGTGCCATCTATATTATATCATTTGATCCTCACACCATGATGAGGGAGCTATTTTCATTTGTCCCTATTTAACAGATGAGAAAACTGGAGCATTAGGTCACTTAACTAGGAAAGATAGAAGCTAGAGTTCTTGGCGGACCACGATGGCTTAGCAGGGAGAGTTCTCACCTGCCATGCTGGAGACCCAGGTTCGATACCCAGTGCCTGCCCAAGCGAAAAAAAAAAAAAAAAGAAGCTAGAATTCTGACTTCAGAGTCCACGCATTCTATTACTAAGTAGAGTAAGACTAGTGCTAAGAGGGTGACTGCTTCTCGTGGTTGCTTTGTGCCTGGCAAATGTTAAAAAGCACTACATTTACGTTTTCCCTTTTCAGACTCACTTCAGCTCCCAAGCATGGTAAAAAGAAAGGGGGTAGGGCTTTCTCACCCCCTCCCCCCAATTTTACAGATGAGTAGACTGAGGCTCAGAGGTTAAGTAGAAGTAAATGCATCTGGCATTTGACAGCACTCTCTTGTATATCTTCTCCCTGGATCTTCCCAACACCTGGGGGAGGCAGGCAGGGGAAGCGTTTTCACAGATGAGACCTCTGTCACCCAGAGAAGCAAAGCTGCTTGCCCCAGCTACCCAGCAAGTCTTTGATGGGCTGGGGCTGGAGCTGGAGCTGTCCTCTTGACTTCCATCCTGTGCTCTTTCAGCATGGAGGAACGTGTGGAATGAGCCCACTGGGGTTAGCAGGGGTAGCCATCCAGCTTGGGCACCTTCCAGATGTCAGGTGGAAGCTTTACCAGATTAAGGAGGGCCTCCTGGGATAACAGCATTCTGCACCCCTTGGCTTTCTCTGCTCTCAGCTCAGGCCCTACCATGTTTAATGTTGTAACACATCCCAGCCAGCCCCTGCGTACCCTGTGAGATGCTGGAAAAGCCAAAGGCCTTCTCCCCGAGCCTGCCCCATGCATGCCAGCTCGGTTGTTCCTTTGAGGCCTCTGGACATTCACAGCTAGACTGGATAGCCAAGACACCTCCCAAACACACCTGCCCCTGACAGGCTGGTGCTGTTTATGCATGTATTCATTCCTTGCCGCCTCCCTGACCTGTAGTTGAGGTTTCCGCAGCCCTTTCCCTGGCATTAGGAACCCTGTGGTTGTAGTTTCCGCAGTCCTTTCCCTGGCATTAGGAACACAGCCTGGTGTCCTAAAAATGACAACAGTAATAATGCTGATAGCTAACATGTACAGGGCCCCTAGACTATGCCAGGCTCTATGCCAAGCAAATTTTCTCCCTTTCTCCTCTTGCCGGCTCTATCAGGCAGACGCTGTCACTCTCCCCATTTTGCAGAAAAATGTTAGGGAAAGCAGAGTAGTGGCTTGTTCACATTATTTCCAATAAGAAATTTGGTTTTAAGGATGGGGGCCTGTGAGTGACTGGCATTTTGGAGACCCCATATGGTATATCCTTCCTCCAAAGGAGAAATGCTTTGGACCTACGCTTCATACCTGCCTCAGTTACTACCTTGCTGTGTGTTATTGGGTGAGTTACTTCTCTGTGCATCTGTCTCTTCATCTCTAAAACGCAGGACTAATCATACCTAACTTGTGGGTGGCTTTGAAGATTTAAGATCATGTTTAATCTTTAGTCGCCTACCACAGCATCAGGCATATAATATTTGCTCAATATTTGCCTTGTCACTGTCATTCTATTGTTTCTACTTGTTCTATTCTAATCTAGCATTGCCATTGTTATCCTAATCTGATTGGATTCTCAAAAAACCCTGAGAGGCAGGCAGGGGACGATCAGGTCACTAGTTTTTTGAGAGGGCAGTTCCTGCTGGTCACTTGCCCCTGCGCAGTTGGTTGTGGTGGTCGCTGAGCCCACGTTCTCTTGTGGAAGGGCCACCAACCCAATCCCTGGGTGTTCTTAGTCCTGAGATCTCAGCTCCGGGAGGCACAGGGTTTGGATAATCAGACTCTGAGTCAAGGAATTCTTGTTTGAGAGTATGTTGTCCCAATTGCACATGACTGCAAAGCTGCCTCTTCCTGGAGAGGTGACCTTGAGATAGGCATGGCCAGATTGAGGCTTATGGGTTCCCTGGATAGGCTGATGCTCTTTAAAGCCCTTCAAACTGGTGCTGTTTATGCATGTATTCAGAATGTCTTCAATATTAGTATTGCCCACTGTGGAAAGGTGCCAGTAGCACCTGCAGCCTCCTCTGTTGTCCTGAGTTGTTCTGCTCAAGACTTTCAGCAATGCAAAGGACCAACTCATTACCAGACCCAGCCACCATAGACAACTGTTTCCTGATATATGTCATTACTTGAGCAAGTACCTGGGGCATCTCACCTGCCAATCCCTACCTAGAGATTGTACAGTATCATCCCCAAGATAAGTTCTGGAAATGATGTTTTCTCCTTCTCATGATAATTAGGATAATTTTAGGCTATGCTTTAGGATAACTCCCCTTGAAGGGTGGCACATTGGCCATTTGTCCTCATCCTGCTCTGGTTCCAATTGTGTGGTCACCCCTAGGTCATTGGAATAAATGATCAGGGCCTCCACCCTGTACCTGACCATTTTCTCTGGCAAATGGCAGAATTCCATGGGATTCAGGAGCAAATCAATTCACTCCAATCTATCTGCTTCATCGAACAGTCCTGCCATTCCCACTGTCAAACTTTGGACTTGCATTCCTCCCAATGGAATGCTTTCCTCCCTTTTTTCTAGCTGTTTTTTAATTCAAGACCTAACTTTGATGTCTCCACCTCTAAGAAGCCTGCTTTGCTTATCTCAGCCACACTGTTCTTTTGTTGTTGTTGTTTGCTGTTTGGCAGAGTCACATTTCATTATTTTTCCATGTGAGTATCCCGTTATTGCAGCACCATTTGTTGAATTTTTGTTTGTTTGTGTCTGTTTGTGTTGCTTATTTGTTTGTTTTAGGAAGTACATGGACCGGGTACATTGTTCTTGTTGTTTTCTGAACTCCTTTCAGCAGGTTGACACTCATCTAACACTGCTAGGAAAATCGTTTGTGCATGGGTGGGATCTCCCAGCTTCCAGTCAGGTCATGCCCACGACTTAAACTCCTGACCCTGCTCATGGAGTGCTTGGGCATTGAGTTAAAGGCTTCACTGAGAAGGGGTTTTGGAGTAGTGAAGACTTGCATGCTTTCCAGAAAATGGTCAAAGAAGACTTTAAAGGACTTTGAAACTTAGAGTAGTCCCTATCCAGAGTTGGAGTGTGTTCCCACACCCTGTGATTTGACTTCAGCATGCCCAAGGCTCATGGCCCAGGCCCTAGTACTTCCCAGTGTAGGCAGCTCCATGCCAGGGCAGACACATCTTCTCTGCCTCCTGTCTCTCTCTCTCTCTGGCTCTGCCTCAGGAATATTTGGGGTGTCAAGTCTGTTCCAGGAAGTGCTGTAGTGATTTTGACAGATCAGATTTAAGGGAAGCCTGCGCTCCTCCAGTCCACCCTTCCTCAACCTTGCTTTGCCCTGGGAACTTTCTGAATGACTGAGGCTCTCCCTCATCCTGAGTTGCTCCTTTGTGTTTGCGGAACGCATGCACCGCAGCACCTTTCCTGGATTCTCATATCTTCCCTGGGAGCTGTGTCATCTGCTCCCTTGGAATAGGCAAAAAAAGACCACTCGGTCAGGTGGTGCAGCAAGAGAGCTCAGGCTCCTGACCCTTGTGCTCTGCTGAGTGCTCTTTGCTTTTACCCCAGCTCCCTTCTGCTCTAAGCCATACCTCTGCCTGGACTTCAGTCTCTGACTGGGTCGTTGCTCTCCTAGCTGCCCACATTATAGTGCCTTAGGGTCTTATTTTCTCTTTTAAGGCGTAATGTCTTATACCTTCTAGGGGTTGTTTTCTTTTTAATAAGAGTGTGAGAACCCTTCAAGTTCCAAAGTATACATCTTTTAAAAATTCTCTTTGATTTTTTTACATAACTTCATATTGATTGTGAATACTGAAAGTTTTGTTTCTTCCTCCCTAGTATTTATGTCTCTCATTCATTTTTCTTGTGTCAATACCTAGTCAAAAATCACTAACACAATAACAGATGTGGTAATAGTGGGTAGCATCCTTGTTTTGTTCCAGTGTTTCGTCATTGGGTATTGTTTTGGGTATGTAAACATTTTCAGGTTAAGAAAATTTACTCCTATTTCTTGTTTGCTAATTTTTTAAATTTCATAAATAGATGTTGAATTTTATCAATATTTTATCGACATATCTGGGAATGATCATATAGTTTGTATCCTTTATTTAATAATGTGGTAAAATTACATTATATTAATAGACCTACTGATAAGTTGTGATGTATACTGTAAACCCTACAGCAACCATTGAGAAATAACTAAAAATATATAGTGAAGAAATCACTAAAGGAATTAAAATGTTACACTAGAAAGTAAGAGAGCTAGAGTGGCTAGACTCATATCAGCCAAAATAGACTTTTTAAGTTTTAAAAAAATGTAATTAGATAAATGCAAAGACAGCCCATGTGCACGGATCAGATGACTTAATATTGTTAAGATGTTAGTGCTTTCCAAAATGATCTACTGATTCAGTGCATGCTTATCAAAATCCCAGCTGGATTCTTTGTAGAAATTGACAACTGATCCCAAACTTCATATGAAATCCAAAGGACCCTGAATAGCCAAAACAATCTTGAAAAAGAATAATAAAGTTGGAAGACCTAGACTTCCTATTACAGAAGGTAATACAAAGCTACAGTAATCAAGAAACAGGGTGGTACAGACATTAGGACAGGCATATAGGTCAAAGATATAATATTGAGAGTCCAGGAATAAACCCATACATTTATGGTCAGCTGATTTTCACCAATGGTACCGAGACCATTCAGTGGGGAAGGGTGCTTCCTCTTGGGCAATGGAATGAACTTGGAAAAAGTAAATCACAAAAGACTGTGCAACGAACTGAAATAGGTAATTCAACACGAACGTTATTAAAATTTAAAGAAAGGAGGTTGGACCTTAGACTGGGGTGGCTAAAGAGGGCTTCCCAGGGTAGGTAATACTTGATAAGGTCATCAGTGGATGGAAGGAGAATGGAAGAAGTACATGTCAGGCCATAAGGAATAAAAACTTTAAGAAAACCCATGCTTGTCATGATTGTCTTTCTCTCTACAGTGCTAACTGGTGTGTCCCCAGCACAGTAAGATGTGTTAAGTACCACTTCAGGAAATAGAAGCAACAACTGGTCCTCAGAGAGGCTGGTTGGCCTTATCTCTTTTTACCGTGAAATGCTTGGTTGGGGAATCCACCAGCTTCTCGTAGTAATATTCCTTTTGTCCCTGAGCTGGAACAAAAGAAGCATTACTTCTCTGGTCACTAGGATTAAAGTTCGAGGATTGGGATCCCAAAACTGAAGTCTCCTGAAACTCTACCTTCTTGGAAAGACAAGGAGTCAGCCACTTGGGTTACAGCTGTGCCCCAGCTGGACTCGGGGGGCCCGCCGCCCTCCTCTCTCCCCGCTGTTTATTGCTGCTGAGCCCTGCCCAAGGAGAGTTGCCAAGTCAGCTTTCTCTGGCTGGGGCCAGTTCTTGGAGCCGAGCTGTTCTGTATCTCTCACACTATCCACCCTTTAGATAAACAGCCTGGCGTCCCACACACACTGCAGAGTTCTGATGTGGTTGCAAAGGGCTCTATTAGCCAAATGCCTTGCACTCCAAGAAGGAGCCTGGCAATGGGTCCTGCCTTGCTTCCAGCCTGAGTCAGTCCTTGCAGGAATAAAAGGAGAATCCACTTCTTGCCTGAAAAGGTGGCCACAGCAGAACTCTCTGCTAGGTGGAGCCTTCCGGCCTCACTGCCCACATACCTCACACCCCAGCTTGCTCCTCAAGGAAGGCCTGGTTGGGTGTATTCATGAGGCACCCCTACACCCTTTCAAATGAATTCTTTATCTTGCCCAGCCCTCCAAATTGGGCACCAACCAGGTGACAGAACCCTCTTTACAGCCTGCCTGGTCCCCTGAGTAGGGTGACATTTTTGGATGGTATATCAAGCATGGCCCCCACCCACCACTCTGCTGAATTGTGGGCCTTTGTGAGCCCCCTACACTACTAGACCTGCACAGAGTCAACTCGGCTAGACCACCTTTTGTGGTTTACTTGGGAGTCTGAGCTAGAGGGATTTTCTTTCTTTGAAAGATGACCTGTCTGTGCAGAGAAAATGTCACCGGCAGCTGATTAGCTGAGCTTCTTTTTGCCTTAGCTCTTGTAACAGGGGATGATGGGGAGGACAGGCACTGGGGCTCTGCTGCCTTAGCCAGGGAGGCAAGACTAGGTGACAGGTGTGGCTGTGCTCAGCACCTGGGGGCTGGACCTGGAGGGAAACAGGTCAGCTAGGGGCTTACAGCTCAGGAGAGGACTACATTGACCCAGAACTCTCAGTGGATGGGCTTATCTTGGCCTCATAGATCCCAAACTAAGCCAGGGGTGGGGTGGAGTAGGGTGGGGAGGAATCTGCTACAGAAGGAGATGAGAGAGAAGCTGGCTACAAAACACCCTAGGAGGCCTTCCCCCTTGTTTGGGGAAAAATTCGCATCTGTCCTCTTATTCGTGGGGCTAGCAGATGACCCCTGCCTTCCAGGAGGTATATGAACCCATGGAGGGAATTTAGACTACCCTTTGGCAGGAACGGCATGGGATGTGTGGTTAAGACAGAGCTGGCTTCAGATCCTGTCCTTACATCCTCACTATTCTTCTCATACCAGAATCAACCCAACAGTTAGGGAGGGATAAATAAACCATAGCCCAGCCAGACATTGAAACTCTATGTCATCACTAAGAATGCTGATGTAGAAGTATTTATTGATTTGGACAACTGCTCATGATATGTTGTAGGAGAATTGATGAGCCCTATAGTCATTTCCTAGGGCTGCTGTAACAAATTACCACTTACTGAGTGGCTTAAAATAACAGAAATTCATCTTTTCATAGTTCTGGAGGCTAGAAGTCCAAAATCAAGAGCAAGGGTTCTTTCTCTCTGAGGGGGAGAGACTTTCTGGCCTCCTCCAACTCCTGGTGACCCCAGGCATTCCTTGGCTTGTGGCAGCATCTCTCCAATCTCTGCCTCTGTCTTCATGTGGCCATCATTTCCCTGTGTCTCTGTGTCTATGCCCAAATTTTCCTGTTCTTAAAAGGACACCAGTAATATTGGATTTAGGGACCATCCTAATCCAGCATGACCTCTTTTAACTTGTTACATCTGCAAAAAATCCTATATCCAAACAAAGTCATGTTCACAAGGTACCAGGGGTTGGGACTTGAACATATCTTTTAGGGGGACGCAATTCACTCCACAATAAGGCTATTTCTTTTACATATAGGGAAAATGTCTAGAAAAGATATGACAAAATATTCATGTGATTTTGTAGGAGGGAGGGTGATTATGAGTGATTTCTATTCTTTTTGACCAGTTATTGCATCTGTAATTTCTAGATGTTTTTTCCTATATGAACATGAATTACTTATGTAATGCAGAAATAAAATTACAAAATTAGAATATGGGTAAGGAAAATGGGAACAGGAAAAACAGGAGTTCTGTTCTTCATAATTTTAATTAAAAATTTTATTCATTAAAAAAGTCCTGAGAATTTCATCTAAAGATATGAATTAAACTGATCTGGATAGGACTAAGGTAAATCAGAATACAGAGTAAAGGATGATATGGCCTGTATTTTCAAACTTCAACCCCTGTGCAAGATCAAAGGGAAAGATGTTTATTTGATGCAAAATTTGTATTTTGGGTAGCACATTATCTAATCTAACTTGTATGGTCAGTTTACTTGAACACTGTAATTACATGGAATCTTGAATAGGGCATGAGATCTTGTTGGTCTGTACAGGTTAGTGTGATGCCCCGATAGATCTCAGAATAATTTGAATAGAGAATTAAAAAGTATTTGCAAAGTCCCCTTGGGGAATTGGGGAGAAAGGAAGAAATATTAAACTTCCCCATCTGGGGAATTCCTGATATTCTCAGAAGCAGTGGGGACAACCAATTCAAAAGGCTGAGCTCTCAATCTTGGGGCTCACCCCTATGAACTTATTCCTGCAAAGGAGAGGCTAAGTCTACTGATAATTATGCCTAGGAGAGCCTCTTTTGCTACTCAGATGTGGCCTCTCTCTCAAAGTCGACGTGGCAGGTGAACTCACTGTCCTACCCTCTACGTGGGACATGACTCCCAGAGATATAAATTTCCCTGGCAACGTGGGGCCTGAACCCTGGGGATGAGCTGGGACTCAGCATCATGGGAATGAGAAAGCCTTCCTTACCAAAAAGGGAAAAATAGAAATGAGACAGAATAAAGTGTCAGTGGTTGAGAGATTTCAAACAGAGTTGGGGTTGAGAGATTTCAAACAGAGTTGGGAGGTTATCCTGGAAGTTTTTCTTATGCATTATATAGATACCCCTTTTTAGTTTATGGTGTATTGGAGTGGCTAGAGGGAAGTACCTGAAACTGTTGAACTGTGTTCCAGTAGCCTTGATTCTTGAAGAAGACTGTATAACTATAGCTTTTAAAATGTGACTGTGTAATTGTGAAAACCCTGTGTCTGATGCCCCTTTTATCCAGGGTATGGACAGATGAGGAAAACATAAATAAATAAATAAATTAGGATAAAAATAAATAAATAATAGGGGGAGATAATGGGTAAAAATTGAGTAGATTAAAGTACTGTGGGTTTATGAGAGGGAGGGGTAAGGTTTTGGGATGTATGAGTTCTCTCTTTTTTCTTTTTATTTCTTTTTCTGGAGTGATGTAAATGTTCTAAAAATGGTCATGGTGAAGAATATACAACTATGTGATAATAATGTGAATCACTGATTGAATAATATGGTTGGATTATACGTGTATGGATATTTCTCTAAAAGTATTTTAAAATAGTAATAGTGTATGGCCCTCCGTGCATTTGGTTAACCACTTGGTTTGGGGGTTATAGTTCAGTTATGCTTCATCTGTGTAATAGTTGGAAATAATTTTAATATTTTGACAAAAGTAGATATATTTCCTTTAAATATGTGATTTTTAAATCCATCAGTAGGAGAGAGGATGTTCACTGTACAGTCATACAGTGAAGTATAATATAGCAATTTAAATGACTGCAATCTACATGCATTAACATACTTAATTTCAAAATATACTTTTGAATTAAAAAAAGCCATTTTTAGATTGACAAAAAAAGAGTCCTGAGTACAAGTTTATGGTGTAATGACTCAATGGTCATATTTACACCTAGCTGGCAATCACTAGAATATTAAGGTTTGAAAAATCATAAGCTGGCTTTTGTTAAATGTCAGTCTGTGTTCAGGGAAGTTAAAGGCAAGGTGTAGATTCTGTCTTGTTTTCAGTGGAATCTACCAATGTCCTACCCTTCATATATGGGCTCTAAATAGCCTGTATATATCGGGTAATGACTGTGCAAGAGAAAATCCAAAAATTATGTATTAGAAGTGGATGGATGGAAAAATGGAAAAATACATACACATTTGTAAAATCTAGCATGGGACCACTTTTCACCACCACCAGTGCTAACACCTTGGTCCAAGTCACCATCAATAGTCTCCTAACTGGTGTCCCTGATTCTGCCCTATGGCCCATTAACCACCCTGTAGGGCGAGCTGTCCTTTCAAAGCATGAGTCAGGTCATCTCTTGCCTCTAGATAAAACCTTCCAGGGACTTCCCTCTCAGGATAAACCCAGAGTCCTCACCTCACCCTCCAACACCCTCCATGATCTGGCCTATCCTTGGCTTGTTGATCTCGTCTCTCCCTCTGCTCCTTGAATGTTCCACTCCAGTTTTCTCAGACTCTTTGTCCTTCTTGTTCCTACTGGCTGGAAAATTCTGCCCTCCAATGTCTGCATGGCTTGTTTCCTTGCCTCTTGCGGGTTTCTGCTGAATTGCTGTCTTACTATTAGTCAGGCCTTCCTCACCACCCTATACAAAATAACAACCCCTGTCCCGCTTCAGCACTTTATCTTGCTTTATTTTTTCTTCATAGCACCTAGCCCCCCTGGTATATCACATATTTATTTATTTACTGTCTATCACCCTCCACAAGAAAGTAAACTCCATGAAGGCAAGGTCTTTGTCTCTTTTCTTTACTATCTTATCCTTAGCGCCTTGTACTGTGAGTTGATGCTCAATAAATATTTGCATGAATGAATGACCTCTGGATATCATGTAACTGATCCTCCTCATTTTACTGATGAAGCACCTGAGGCCCACCTGAAAAGGGCCTTGTCTGGCCATGCACCTAAGGCAGCAGGACTAGATCCTGGCTCTGTCCGCTCCGGTTCCAGCCTGCCCCTGTGCCTTGAAAGGGAGATCAACCACATGCACAGGGGCCCCGGCCTCGTTCATCCTGTCTCCTGTGTGTTCTTCAGTCTATACAAAATTTCCTGCTATTTCAGAATAGCAGGAAAAATAAAATCAGTTGTTTATCCAGAACCCTGAAAACTCTTCCAGTGAGTTTGCCCCTGGAAAAACAACAGCAATCTCATGGTGGGAATGTAGGAAACAAAAGAAGGGGGCTTCTAGCAGTGGGGGAAATGAGATGGATTTGGTTTTGCAATTAAAATGACATCTGGGTCTCTTTCAACTGAGTGGTTCTGGAAGGTGGGTGGTCTGTCTGCAGTACCAGGTGTGCCTTCCCCATCCTGTCCCAGGAGGGTTTGGGATGGTGAGTAGCTGAAGGTTCAACCCAGCAGGTGAGGTATGAAAGAAACTGGGCCCAAAGCAGCCACTAGAAACCCCATCCTCAGCCTGGCCTGAAAGTCTTCCTGGCCCTACCCCCGCCCTGCTCATGGACATCTCCAGAGACCTCCTCTTATGCCCCCATCTTCTCCTTGAGATTGTTCAGGCATCCCCTTTGATGCACAGAGAGCTTTGGCATCCTCCCTCTCATGCCCTGTGTGGTTTGTTAATCGTCTGTGAAATGAGGGATTTGAGGCATCACTCATTCGTAATGACTGTGGGCCCTAGAGCAGTGAAGTGTGGTGGGGATTCAGTCTTCTGAATCCTGTCCCTTTGTTTGGCTTCTCAGATGCAGCTTTTGGATAAGTTTCCCGTTGAAGGTGGTCAGAAGGACCCCAAGCAGAGGATCATCCCCTTCCTTCCAGGTAAGCTTTGGATGACCCTGCTTGGGGTGGGGGTAAGGGGGTGTTAAGCTGGGAAGGGGCATACTTTCGATCAAGAAAAGACTGACTACTAAGCCAGAAGTTCTGAATGGGGCGGGCCTAGGAATCTAGGCTCTGCAGGGGATTCAGAAGCCTCCAGTTTTGGAAGCCACTGTTCTTAAAGTGGCTTTTCTCACCATTCTGGGCCCATCTCTACTGGTTCTTGCCTGGTAGAACTTCTGGGGAATTTCTCAGGCTCTTGGACTTTGGTTTCTCTTTTACAAAAAGCACAGAGACCAGTTTGCCCTATGAAAAGATGAAGAATTGCTTGGGAGTAAGGTTGAGCTGTTTCCACTGGCTCCCATTCTAATCATAGACAAGTTTAAATTGCACACATTTCCCATGTTTAATCTCCTCCATTCTGTAGTCACCATTATATAGATGAGGCAGTGTGGTTTAGAGAGCTTACATTATACAGCAAGTGAGTTAGTTGGCAGAGGTAGGATTTGAACCATACCTCTGTCTGGGTTCATAAAAGAGGCCCATCTGCCCATAAAAACCAGGCCACTAACCACTACACCATTTGGGAATATGTTTAAGGCTTCTAATTATTTTGTGTAATCTAGAGGAAAATTTCTCAGGTCTGTCATAACATGCTGTTACTATGATGTCTTAAATTCATGTAGGATTTATAGCTTACAAAATGTTATTTTATTTATCTTTGCACGGAGGCATGTAATATAATTTCCTCTTCATGGGGGAATATGTCAGGGTTCAGACAGGTTAAGTAACTTGCCCAGAGTCACACAGTTTAAAAGTGGCAGAGCTGAGGCTTGAATTCAGATTTCCTTCTCTTTGTGGCGAAGCTTCCTCCAGATTCTCTCCATTCTCTACCTTTCCCCAAACCAATGGGGGGGACTGGTTCCCTGGGGAGCTTCCTTCCACAGTGGGCTCTGCCTTCTAAACCTACTTCATACTGGGTGAATGCTGGCCCCTGTGGATCTCCATTGGCCAGACTCCAAGGCAAGGACAATCAACAAGACCTTTGCAAGAATCAAGGTCTAAGTGTCACCAATCCCTGGCACACTGTTATCCCACTGTCTGTACATGTTTCTTGACTTGGAAACAAATCTAGGGGCACTGCCCTCATGGTTCCTCTCTGGAAGGTGTCCTCACACATCCCCCATTCTCAGAAGCAACAATGGCATGTGCTGTTGGCTGTCTTCTGTCTTATGCTAAAGTCAGAGAGGATTCATTTAGCTACAAGGAAGAATTTCCAGAGTCTACAGTGTAGACTAAACCAGAACTAGTAAGGCAGAGGACTGCCTCTCCTTTCTTGGCCTAGGAGTTAATGGCTTGCTCAGCTTTGTACTGGGTCTTAAGGGAATTTAGTATGTCCAACATCCAGGTTTGTAATAACCTGAGATGTTGCTCTTGCACAGCGTGGCCGCACTCCTCACCACAGGCCTGGGAGCCCAGCTGGGATGCCATAGACACAAGTGTCCCAGAGCCAACATGAGGCCCATATGGTGCCCCGTTGCCAACAGTGGACTGGGCTTTTGGGTATCAAGGCTGCCTGTTTGCTCAAGAACAGGCTTCTTATCATACTCTTGGCCAGTGCTCCAGGAAAAGAGCACCTTGTTATTAGTCAACCAGCGGGTGTTTATGGGCCAGGTCCAGGAATAAGTGCCCAAGAGTGGGGGCTGGGGTGGCCTGGCAAGTCAGGGGAAGAGCTGGGTTTGTTCCCTTCACCTAAGGAACTCTTTGGCTAGTGAGAGAGACGAGGCATATTCAATAATCGTTAACGATTTAAGATGTGACCCTCTGTACCACTGTGTGATTTGGAGTGTGACATGTGAAGGACGTGAGAGAGCAGCAACCTCACTGGGAGCTGAGGAAGTTAGCAAAGGCCTCTGGAAAGATGGACGGGTTTTAGACAGTGGGGTGAGGTGCAAAGCTTGTGCTGCTACAGCTATAGTCTAACATCTGCGAAATTAGAATGCCTGGGTTACCAACCATGATAACCGTTCTGTGCCTCAGTTCCTCATCTGGAAAACAGAGAGGATAGCAGCATCTATTTCATGGGGTTGTTGTAAGGATAAAATGACTTAATACATCTTTGGTGCTGTGGTGGCTTGGAGTTATGTACCCAGAAAAACAATTTCTTAATCTGAATCCATTCCCATGGGTGTGAACTCATTGTAAACAGGACCTTTTGATGAACTTACTTCAATTAGGTGTGGCCCAACTGAGTCAGGATGGGTCTTGATCCTGTTATGTAGGCCTAAGAGAGAAGGCCAGAGGAAAGTATCCATGGGGAGCATCCCAAAGCTGGAAGTCAATAGAACCTGGAGGAAAAAGGAGAAAATGCAGCCATGTGCATTGCCATGTGTCAGAAAATCCAGGAACGCTAAAGATTACCGGTGGGCCAGAAGATACTACCTGGGAAGAGGCAAGCCTTCTAGCCTCTGAAACCATGAGCCAATAAATTCCTGTTGTTAAGCCAATCCATTGTACAATATTTGTTTTAGCAGCCAGGAAACTGAAACAGGTGCTTAGAGCTGTGACTGGCCCCTAGTAGGGACTAAATAAATATTAGCCTTTATTACTCTCAAGTCCTTACACAACCTAGCATTTTACATGCACACTTACATATGTGATCTCATTGGATCCTCCCAGTGGAGGGGTTATCCCCCATTTTACTGACCACTCTTAACCCTTTCAAACTTCCCCCTCCTTGCTTGGAAATGAAGGAAAAAGATTGTGGAAAAACTATTCAACACAGTCAGAACCAAGCTAAGGAGAGTTGAGTGAGCATCAGGATTCCCAACCCACCCTGAACCAGAGGAGTTTCTGGGAAGAGAGAAGTGTCTGAGAAGGGCGGTAATAAACTGCCTATCTTAGGATGGGTCCCCAAAAGTGGAGTCTGAGACAAGGATTCTTATGCAGTTGGCTTTTGAAAGGACATGCTTTCAGATGAACTCTCTAAGGAAGTGAGGGAAGTAGGATTGAGTAGGGGTAAAGGATGTGGGTTCAGCAAAGTCTAGCCTAAGCTTGACCTTAGGGGGAACTCTGGAGGGTGAGTAACACCACAAAGCTGTCCCATTTTAGGGAACAGCTGTTATACTCCCCACATCAGTCAGCCACTGGGTGTGATCTGCTCCTTCCCCCAAAGTTGTGCCACTGGAGAAGGAGGCAGCTGTAAGCCATTAGTAGCCATCATACATAGCAGCTGAAGGATAGGGGCACCCACAGCATCTACTACATCATCTAGCACCAGCTCGGGTCTGTTTCAGTCTCCCTGCCTTTGAAAAGGACTTCTGAGGTTACCTGCCAGTTCCCCCCAGGCTCACCCCCAGCAGGAGTGATTCAGCAGACCCCAGAGATCCAGCTGCCCTCACTCTTTCAACCCCAAGGAGAATGAGCAGCCAGCCTTAGGGACAGCTCTTTTAGCCCTTTGCCTTGCCTGGAATTTCAGAGTGAGGGAAACCCAAAGAGGAAGAAGCAGAGAGCCCCTCTTATTTCCAGTAAGTCTCAGTTTTTGCTTCAGAGATGCCCACACATGATGAGGATTCCTGCTGCCCTGGTGTAGGAGTGTGGGGATATGTCTGGAATGTTAGACTAGCCACTTGGCTGTGGTCCTCCTGGCCACAGATTCATGGCTGAGGGCTCACAGGAGTTTGATTGGCTGGTGGAAGGGATAGGGAAAGCAGTAGAATTGGAAGAAGAGGGAATCCATGGCTTGGTGACAAGCTCCTTCAAATCCTGGCAGCAAATTCCCATTCATGAGCCATAAATCTTGGGATCTAGGATGCAGCTTGTGCATGGGTAGTATATGGCCCGAGTTTACCCTGTGGGTTTGAATAGTGTCATGGGCCCAAGGCTCCTGTGGCCAAACTCTGAGATGTTGTCCCAGGAGAAGCCCATCCCAGCAGAGTTCTGGGGGGTGAGATAGCGTGTTCTGCAGTAGCGCACAATGGGAGGTAGGATCGGGTGGGGGGATTCTGTGAGCAAGGCCTGCAAGGAGAGGAAGCTGGTACAGGTCCTGGGCCCGGTGGTCTAAGGAGTTGGGCCTGATGCACATCACTACAAATCCTGCATAAAGGTCTGTAGAGGAACTGCACGTGCTGAGGCCCCTCGTGTTTTTCACCAGGGCTTGGTCCTGCTTTCCGGACCCTGGGGATGGAGATTCCCTTGCCTGAGACCATTAGCCCTTGTGAAGCCTGAGGAGCTCATAGTTGGAGCTAGGAGAAATTTGGGACCCCATGTGGGGCAAGCCATTCTCCAGCAAGGCATCCCATGAAAGAAAGCTTAGGTGGTTTTCTTGAGCAGGGAGGGGAAGAGAGTCACTCCTAGGCCTGGATGTGGGGCAGGAAGAAGGGTAAGGACTCCTAGGTCTGTGCCTCTGACCCCACATTCTGTGAGAGTGAGGGAGACATACCCTTTGCTTTTTTTGCTCACCTTTGTGGTTCTTCCTTTGAAGAAGAACTTTTCGAACATTTCTGTTGTGGGGCTGGACACGTAGTAGGTACTCTAAGATGTTTTGATTGATTGTAAATAGGGCCCGTTCTCCCTTATAAACAGGGATCTTTTTATTGACCTCCTCCTATGTGTTGAACTCTGTACTTGGCACTGTACATACCTTTCCTCTAATTCTTACCACCATACTGCAGGGTAGGTGGCATTATCCCCAGGTTAAAGAGAGGTCAAAGTACTTTCTGGTAGCTATTGAGTGAATAAGTTGGGCTTCCTCCTTCCAGGCCCAGTGTCTTCCCTTGGGCAAGGAGGAATTGCTCCCACCAGCCATAGCCAGTTTCTATCTTTGTCCCTCCTTTCTCACCTCCAGACCTCCCAGGTTAGGTTCTGCCTAAGGACCAAGCATCCGGCAGCCCTTCCACTCGTCACTGCTATCTTGTGCTTTAGGAGTGTACTGTCTGGGAGCGGGGAGGTGAAGTGAGCCAGGGGACTCAGGGGACCTGGGAGGGCGCTCTCATTCCACTGCGTGACTGAGGTCACAGGGGCTAAGAAATTGATTTTTTTTTTTTTTATTTTGCAATTAAACCATTTAGTTTGTTATTATTATAATATGACTATAAGTAGGATAGCTCCAAGGCTTTCAGAGCGCTGTCTTCATTTAATTATAAAAATAACAAGATTGATTCTTTGGATTCCCAAACTACAATGTATTTTTTTAAGCTTTTTAGTTTGAAATAATTACAGACTTAACAGATGTTGCAAAAATGCCAGGTACCCTACAAAGCTTCCCCTAATTTCACCACTAACCTACAAGGTATATGGCATTAACTTTAATTTAAGGAGAGGCCAAATCACTTTCCACCATCAGATAGCTATCACCTCGCCTCCCCCATGGAGGCACCTTAAATAACTATAGTACATTATCAAAACCAGGATAATTTTGGATAGTGGCACAATTCAGTTAACTAGACTACAAACCTAAATAATTGATTTTTATTTTAAGGGGATGGAGAGTGCTGTTAAACAAGCATGCCAACTGGTCTCAAGGAAGGAAGTGATGGCTTGACAATAGTCCCTCAGAAATGCCAGTCCAAGTTCTGATCTCCTTGCATACACACTTCCAACAAAAAAGCATGTTTATGTTAAAGGCGTTTTCCTGAAACCTTCTGTGTAAAAATTCATCTTTTAGTTGTCCTAAGTATTTTCTATTTCAAAAAAGTATATGATAATTTTTTTTTTGCAAAGCAGAGAACTCTTAAAAAAAAAGTAATTTATCTTTCCCTGGTTTATATATACTTTCATAGTTGGGGGGCTTTCCTCTCCAGGGTTTACTGGAGACAGGAACTAGGAACTTGGGGAATTATACAGTGACAGTGATCCCAGTAGAAGCAGTGTTGTCAAGAACTGTGAAAAGTCTGAGATTTTTACCCTGCTTACAGGTCAGTTAACATAACCTATCACAGGTTCATGCATGCCAGCAGAAGATTCAAGTCTCATGGACACAAAAGACTTTATTACAGCCCAGCGAGCAACATGAGTTCTCAATGCCCCCAAGTCAATGGGGTTGATGCAGATAGACCCAAATAGATTCCTGCGCGTCCAGTGGATCACCCTACAGGAGAGGAACCTAGATCTTAAAGAACCCAAATCTTTCATAATGGCCAGTAGGCAAGCCTGCCTTTGCTTGGAAGAGAGGCATTACATCTTCTAAGGCTATAAGCAAACTTGCTGTTTATTCCAGAGAGAGACATTCCTCTGTCTGCTAAGGCTGTGTGCTATACAGATACCTTTGAAAAGATAGTTCAGAACAAAGAGCAGTTACAGCCTTGCTCATAAGACATACAGAAATTTAAGAGACCATTGAGAATTATCTCCCAACACATGTATCTTACGCATTCTGGGATCTCCTACTTTATCGACGGTGGGCAAAAACTTTGTTCTTTAGGACTTTGGGCCAATCTTGGTGGAGTCAGCAGACTCTCAGGGCAGCCTACTGTTGAAATGGAACTTTCTGCCTTGTTTTAAAAGACTATTGTGGAAAATCCATCTCCTGTTACTCATCCTGGGATTGGAGTAGATTTCCTGTGTATTCTGAGTTTGCCAGCCTGAGGAGGTTCCCTGGGAGGAAATGATCATTATGGAGTTAAGTAGAGTGTGTAGCCGATGATGTAAAAAGCAAATAACTGCGAGCAGAGACTGAGGGACTTCAGAAGCCAGGCAGCAGAGCAGAAAGAGCTGAATTCGCTTTGCACAGACTGCGCGAGGTCTCCTCCCACCTGCAAGCCATCTGTTTCTCCATACTGGCTGGCACTAGGCCGCAGGGTTTCCAGAAAGCCCCCTCATCCAAACAAGTGAATCAGCCCATCCCATGTGGCTAGGTACAGAGCTATGCATATTCCAGGGTCGATGAGTTAGGGAGAAGTAAGTTATCTTAGGGAGAAAAGTGAGCCTATAACCATAATCAAGATAAGTGCCATCAGCCTGCAGGCAACCTCATGACTTTACAAGCTTAGAGGGGGTATATTTTTAGACAGCAGGCACGCTTGTCCTTTTGTACCAGTATTGCCAGTTTACACAGCGGCCCTTTAATAAAGAGGCACCTTGGAGCCCTGGTTCAGGAGGGTGTGGGTGAATGCAAGCACATCCTCTGAAGCCTTCCTCTCCCTGCCTCCAAACCCCCTCCCTCTACAGCAGATCCGGTGTTTGTTCCAGCACCAAAGGAAGCAGGGGGAAGGGATGTCTAGCTAGGGCCGGTCCACCTTGTGGGGAAGAACTGGCCCTCTCCCTGGGCTGGGGGTGGTTCTGCCTGTCTCACAAGGCGCCAGTCTGGGAAAGCCTTTCCTGAAGGACTTTGGAAGCTTTGAGGAGGCGTAGACTCAGAGATACAGGCAGGGGCTGCAGCCTCCAAGGAAGAGGGACTGAGAGGTTCTTGGGCCCTGCTGGTGATTCAGGATTGCAAAAAAGTATAGATATTCTAGGTGATGGAGAAAGAAAAATAGGGTCTGCTGGAAATGTTGGGGTTTTTAAAAGGTTACCAAGATTATAGGCCTGAGAAGCTCCGGGTGCTATCTTAAAAGTGGTTTTCTTCTCGCCTCCTATGGTAGTGCTGGGTCTTCTCTTGCTGTAATTACTCCCCTCAAAATCATTGTCCCATTCCATAGTCTGGGGTGGGTAGATCTTGGGGCCTGCTGTCTGCACTGGCTCTGAACATGAATGAACTGTTCTCATTCCTGCCACAAACGTAGGCACTGGGGATGCAGCAGAGAACAAGGTAGACCAGGTCACTGTTCTCAGGAAGTTCACTTTCCAGTGGGGAAATTGGAAAGCATACAAACAAATAGAGTAGTTTCTGATAGTGAAGAATGCTAGAGAGAAAAAGAAGGTAATGTGAAGGCAGCGTGCCTCAGGGGTTCTGAGATTAGAGGGTGGAGAAAGGCCTCTTTGGCATCTGAGCTGAGCCATAGTTGGCATTTGAGCTGAGCCATAAATGATAAGGAGGAGCCAGGCATGTGGCAAGATGAAGAGCCAGGAGTTCCAAGCAGAGGGGCAGCAGGAACAGTGTCTGGGTGGGATTGAGTGTGTGTGTTTGAAGAATAGCAAGAAGCATGTGAGTGAGTGGGGATGGCTGAGCTACCACATAGAACTGTGTAGGCAAAAGGAAGTGGAACCAAAGCTTGTCTCTTCTTGCAAAGCTTCCCATGAATGAGAAGGAGCCGCGAGCTATGTACCAGGTAGATGCTGTGCCCTCCTGGCCTGGTCACGTGGCCTCCAAAGTAAATGATCTCATCAGTCAAATGGGGGGGTGTCTCATGGTTTGGAGCAATGTTCCTAGCAGTTAATGCATGGAAGGGGCTGTGTGAAAAGCAAGGCTCAGGGGCTGCTGATGGAGCAAACTTATTTCTCCTTTACAGTGGCTTTATTGCAGGATGCAAATTAGATCCACTGCTCTTCCCCTGCCCTCCCTCTCTCTGCCAATTCGACTCCTCCCACCACACTCCCAGCTGCAGGTCTTCTTGTTCCTTCTTTGCCTGTTGGCTTGCAGAGCAACAAGGAGCTTGTTTCTGAAGAGTTGATACTCTGGATGACTGATCTGGGCTGAAAGGTGGGGAAGAGGTTGAGCCACCTTGGAGCCAACATCCTGATAATATATCAGGTTCAGTAACTTCACAGCTCTCAGCTCCAGAGCTGCCAGGTTTTGGTGGAAATAATGAGGCTTTGCAGGAGGCAGCCACTCAGGAGCTCTTTGGGCTTTGGAAAGAAAATGTGGCTCAAGCCCCCAAGCCCTACCCTTGTGTCATCCCTAACTTTCAAGACTAGGAAAATAGCCAGGTCACCTCATTATGACTTGTTATGTGTTTTCTTTGCCTGAAGATATTTCTAGAAGTGAGAGAATCAGTCTGTTAAACGTTTACCCCAAGCCCTCAGCCCTGAATGGGGTATCTTCTCCAAGAAATCCTTACTCTAAGCAGAAGTGAGTGTCCTTTTCTGTTCTCAGTCAACCATTTGACATGCAGAAAATGTGCTCTTGATATGTATGTTGACCAATGGAATCAAATTGAGAGTTCAGGAATAGACCCTCACATCTACGGTCAACTGATTTTTGACAAGGTGACCAAGTCACTCAACTGAGCCAGAACAGTCTCTTCAACAAATGGTGCTGGAAGAACTGGATATCCATATCCAAAAGAATAAAGGAGGACTTCTATCTCACATCTTATATAAAGTTAACTCAAAGTGTATCAAAGACCTAAACATTAAAACTAGGACCATAAAACTCCTAGAAGACAATGTAGAAGACCTTACACCCAAAGCACAAGCAATGAGAGAGGAAATAATATAAATGGGATCTCCTTAAAATTGAATACTGTTGTACTTCAAAGGACATTCATTGTCAAGAAAGTAAAAAGGAAACCTACTCAGTGGGATAAAATGTTTGGAAACCACATATCTGGTTGGGTTTAATATCCAAAATATATAAAGAAATCCTACAACTCAACAATAAAAAGACAACCCAATTTTAAAATGTGCAAAATACTTAAATAGATAATTTTTCAATGAGAAAATACAAATGGCTAAAAAGCACATGAAAAGATCCTCCTCATAACTAAATGATTAGGAAAATGCAAATCAAAACCATAATGAGATCCAGAAACCTATGACCTCCGGATGGTTCCTAAGCCAGATAAACCCTGAAACTCAGAGGGGACTGCCTCTTCAAGAACATCAACTAATTTCATCCCCCATCCTATATTGTTGACACCCCCTTTTCAACATGAAAAAGTTAGAATGGACATAACCCAAATGTCCCTAAAGATTGGGAGAAGGATCAAAGGTGATTGATGGTGGAGTTATACAAAGAAGATATTTTACAAATGAGTTTAACAATTGAGTATGAGTGCCAAATCATTATACTGATATTTTTTTTTGGTCTCCAGTGTCTTGGAGCAACTAGAAGACAAAACGGAAAATCTTGGGACTGTAACCCATACCAAACTTTAAAATCTGTTCTATAACTACTTTTAAAATGTACTTTGAAATTTATTGCTTTTTTGTATATATATTTCACAATTAAAAAACATTAAAAAAAAACACAACAAGGCTGTAGAAAAATAGCAACACGTATTCACTGCTGGTGGGACTGTAAAATGGTGCAGCTGCTTTGGAAGGCAGTTTGGTGGCTGCTCAGGAAGCTAAGTATAGAATTGCCATATGATCTAACATTTCCATTACTAGGAATATACTCAGAGGAACTGAAGATAGTGACACAAATGAACATTTGTACAATAATGTTTTTAGCGGCATTATTCACGATTACCAAGAGGTGGAAACAGCCCAAATAGCCATCAGTGGACAAGTGAATAAACAAACTGTGCATGTACATACAATGGAGTATTAGGCAGCTGTGAGAAGGAATGAAGTCCTAACGCATGCAACGACATAAATGAACCTTGAGGACATTATGTGTTGAGTGAAATAAGCCAGACACAAAAGGACAAATTTTGGTCTCACTATGAACTAATTATAGTGAGCAAACTTTGGGGGTTAAAATCTAGAGTATCTGTGACCAGGAGCTAGAGAGAGGGTAGAAAATGGGCAGATGATGCTTAAGGTATACAGAATTTTTTATATGGTTGATTGTAAGTGTTTGGAAATGGGTAGAGGTGATGGTAACACAATACCATAAGTATAATTAACACTGCTGAGTGTTTGTATGGTTAAAATGGAAAGTCTAGGGCCCTGTAAGTCACTAGAAGGAAAGCTAGGGGATAAAATATGGCACTGTATCACATAGCAAAACCTGTTGTGACAATGACTATAGTTAATTGTACAAATATAAGAAAGTTCTTTCATGAACTAGAACAGAAGTATGTCACTATTTGTTTCAGTTTGTGTGTTGGTTTGAAAGGAGGTATGCCCCCTAAGAAAAGCCATGTTTTAATATAAATCCCATTTCATAAAGGTAAAATATAATCTCTATTCAATACTGTATGTTTGAAACTGTAATGAGATCATCTCCCTGGGTGATGTGATTTAGTCAAGAGTGGTTGTTAAATGGATTAGGTGACGACATGTCTCCACCCGTTTGGGTGGGTCTTGATTGGTTTATTGGAGTCCTATAAAAGAGGAAATATTTTGGAGAATGAGAGATTCAGAGAGAGCAGAGAATGCTGCAGGACCACAGAGCAGAGAGTCCACCAGCCAGTGACCTTTGGAGATGAAGAAGGAAAACACCTCCCAGGGAGCTTCATGAAACAGGAAGCCAGGAGAGTAAGCTAGCAGATGACGCCGTCTTCGCCATGTGCCCTTCCAGCCGAGAGAGAAGCCCTGACTGTGTTCGCCATGTGCCTTCTCACTTGAGGGAGAAACCCTGAACTTCATTGGCCTTCTTGAACCAAGGTATCTTTTCCTGGATGTCTTTGATTGGACATTTCTTTAGATTTGTTTTAATTGGGACATTTTCTCGGCCTTAGAAGTGTAAACTAGCAACTCATTAAATTCCCCTTTTTAAAAGGCACTCTGTTTCTGGTATATTGCATTCCAGCAGCTAGCAAACTAGAACAGTTTGCTAAAGCTGCCGGACTGCAGTACATCAGAAATGGGTTGGCTTTTTCAGTGGGGTTTTATTAGGTTACAAATTTATGGTTCTAAGGCCATGAAAATATCCAAATTAAGGCATCAAGAGGAAGATACCTTTTCTGAGGAAAGGCTACTGGCATCTGGGGGTTGCTCTGTCACCTGGGAAGGCACATGGTGACATCTGCTGGTCCTTCTCTCCTGTTTCAGGTTTCAATGGCTGTTTCCAAATATCTCTGGGCATTTCTCTCTCAGCTCCTGTGGGTCCTTTCTTCACATCTCTGGGATATTTCTTTTGCTTTGTTTTATCTTTCTGGGCTCTGAATGTCTCGCTCTGTCTTTTATTTTCTTCATAGAGGACTCCAGTAAAAGGATTAAGACCCATCTTGAATTGGGTGGGTCACATCTCCATGGAAGCAACCTAATCAAAAGGTCCCACCCATGGTGGGTCTGTACCCACAAGAATGGATTAAAAGAACATGGCTGTTTTGGGGTACATAATAACTGTAAACTAGCACACTATTATAAGGTATTAATAATAGGGTGATATATGGGGAAAATGTATAATTAATGCAAACTAAGGACTATAGTTAACAGTAATATTGTAATAATCTTTCATCAGTTGTAGCAAAGTTAATATACCAAAGCTAAGTGTCAAAAATGGAGGGTATTGGTTTTTTTGTTTGTTTTTTTGTTTTGAGCCATGAAAATGTTCTAAAATTGATTGTGGTGGTGAATGCATAACTCTGATTATACTGAGAACCATAGTATCATGGTCGGATTCTATAGTGTTCAATAAAACTGTTGTAAAAAAAAAAAAAAAAGGGCTCTGGCCTGGGAGTTCAGCATCTTGGATTCTAGTCTAACTCTTGGTAATCACTATGGCATGAAATTGAAGTTAAATTGGAAGTTAAACTAGAATGACCAGGGATGCCTTGCACGTTGGCAAAGTTACCAGAAAGAGATTGGGAGTGATTCAGTGTCTCTGTGATGCCCCTGACTTTCCCACCCAGCTCTCATCCCTGGAAATACAGAGTTTCCTTACGTGATGCCCAAGTGCCCTTTTAAAAGGATTATACCCTTTCACTCCATGCTTAGAGGGTACAGTTGCACTCTGCCCCCTGGGAGTGGTGTAGATGACAGGGGACAACTACCTGAACCCAGAATTTAATAGAGGTGAGAGAGCAAGAGGGCAGCTGAGGTGTGAGCAGGAAGCAGATGCTGGACCTCATGGGGACTCTGTGAGCAGCCTATAAGATGGTGTTTCTCCAGGCGTTCAGTCTGGCTGCCACACAGGGTACAAGGCAGGGAGTGGGGAAAGAGAGTTGGCAGTGGGAAGGCTGAAGAGTTCAGGTTCAAGGCCAGGCCATGCTGGTTCACCTGGGCCAAATTAAGGGTGAAGGTTTTATCCTACATGCAGTAGAAGTCCCTGAAAGGTTTTAGGCTAAGGGGCAATGTGATCAGATTTGAGCTTTGAAAGGATCACTCAGGCTGAAATGTATCAGATGGACTGAAAGGTAGAGGGGAGCAAGCCCAGTAGGAACATTGGGCAGGCATGGAAAGAGAGGGAGGTGGCTTAGCCAGGCTGGAACAAGGGTATTGGAGAGAAGTGGCTAGATCTGAGACATATTTTAGAGGAACAGTCCAGAGGCTTGCAGATGAGTTGGAAATGGGTTAAGGGAGAGGTCAAGGATGATGATGCTTATTATTCTGTTTGGGGAACCCAAGCCAGGAGAGCAGAACCAGCATTTCTCAGCCTCCCCTCCCAGCTTGGACTCTGTGGACCTAATCCCTTGGGGTGAAAATGACCTTGTCCCTTCTCTGTGAGACAATCGATGCCTTTGAGCCATATGAAAGATGCTTTGTGGTGGGCAGTCCCCTCCACCAGCCTCATCGCCAAGAACCTCCAGGCACTAGCCACTCTGGTTTCTGTATCCAGGTTTATGTGGGGGTTAGGAAAGGGTAGCAGGGGTGGTAGTGATGGAGGGAGAACACTGAAGTTCATTGAGAGGAAACTCCCCTGCCATACACAGACACCTTCTAAGGAGGTGAAGGGGACATGTAGCAAATCCCCACAATGTCCCTGGCATGATCTCCTATTGCTGTTCAAAGTCACCCCAAAGACTGGACCCAGGCCTAAGGACATTGCTTCCAGCCAGAGCTCTTTCCTGGCAAGGTTTCCGAGTTGACTGTCCGAGATTCCCCATGCCCACGTGAACTGATGCACCCTTCATCCAGGACCACCCAGCATTAAGCAGTAAGAGTCATTGTTTTGAGGCCCCCAAAACACCTCCTCCCCATTCACCTCCACAGTTCCAGGGACTGATGTCCACTAAAGAGGCCTCAAGCTGCCAGGCCTTCTGGCCTCCAGACCACAGTCCGCCTGAAGGGGCTGGCGAGGCTTGAAAATGGAGTCTATTCATCTGAATGTGCCTTCAGAAGGCAAGGGAAGAAGTGAATGAAATAGGTGGGGATTGGCTGGCAGGACTAGCCCATCTCTGCCCTTCTGGGGCAGGGCGGCTGGGAGAGGTTCCCCCAGGTTTTAGCAGCCAAGGTGAAGCTTATGTGAGGGGAAAAGGGCTAGAATTTCTATTTTTCCCCAGGCCAGAACATGAGGGACCAGATTTCACCTCAGAGTGAAAAAGCATTTGAGGAGCACTTAGGGAAGGCTTCCATGATCGAGAAGAATTTCTAAGGTTGCCCGGCCAATGGAGACTGAGTAAGCCCCAGAGTGTGGTGGTTCTGAGTGCTGGCTTTAGAGTTTAACAGATCTGGGTTCAAACCTGGGCTTTCTACTTGGTACTAATTGTTGGACTTTATTTAAGCACCAGAGGCCTTAGAGCCAGACAAACCTGGGGTTCAAATCCCAAGTCAGTCTCTTAATAGCTGTGTGCCCCTGGCCTAATTTTACTCAACATCTCTGCCCCTCCATCCTAACACTTATCTCTAAAACACCTCCCAAGTTGTTAAAAGAATCAAATGTTCTGCAGTCTGCAGAGCATACAGAAAGCACGCAATTTGCAATGGTAATTTGGTGGTTATTAGTGTCAGGCTTAACACAAAATGGCCAATCATCTCTCTGGGATAGTTTGAATGCAGGCCTCTCCAAAACCTTTCCAGGTGTGAGGTCTCCTCATGCACTTTCAAGTTTGCTGCTGAAAATGTGGTTCACAGATTGGCAGCCTGGTATCCTCTGGAAGCTTGCTGGAAATGCAGACTTGGCACCTCCCCTAGACCTAAGAAGTCACAGTCTGCATTTTAACAAGATTCTCAGGTGATTTGCCCAGCATAGTTTGAGAAGCACTGACTCTTTGTCTTTAGAACTTTCTCAGTGTTTGGTGATGTTCCATCCATTCACATATATAAGCTGCTGAATTTGCATTGATGAATCAATTTCTGATCCAAAGTAGAGGTGTGTGGGGAGACGTCTCCCCATGTGAGGACTGGTTCCTTGGTCTCACGTCCCTACACATACCTGAGCTGCCTGCCTTTTTCTGGTACCTTGTGGGATAGGGGCAAAGGAACAGCACAGCTCTAGCCTAGCAATCCCCTACCACTAACCTAATAGTAGGATACTCCAAACACAGCCACACTCCCTCATCAAGGTATAAGTCGAAATGTTCTCTCTCTCCTCCCTCCAAGAGAGGTTGAAGTTTTGGACTAAAAGATTGCTGAGGTTTTTACTTCAGTGGTCTCTGTTTGGAGAGAGGAGAGACTGACTCACTGAACCCTTTGGTTTTAAAGAAAGCGTCGTGAATGTGTCTAAAACCTATTATGTTCAGTTATGTTACGCTGTTAGGAAAATGAAAGTCTTGAGTTTCTTTTATGGGGTTTCTGGCAAACAGTTTAGGACAAAAAAAAAGCTGAGGTTTTAAAGGAGCATCTTTTACTCTTGTATATGAAATTATTCTGATTGGCATGTTTTTCATTCCCAGCCTGTTTATTCTGATCCTAAAGATGCATTTACAAGGTTCATAGTTGGTAGTTGACAAAGGTGGTTTAGGAAAGGCCTGTGTAATTGGCAAAGCCTTTTCTCTTTTAACAGAAAGACTTGCTCCTGAAAGAGAGATTGCAACAGCTGTTCTTAACAAGAGCTTTGTGGCTCAGTGATAGCTTTTTGTTGAATTGGCTATAGAAGAGAAGTTGCAAGAAGTTTTCTGAGGGACATTGGGTGAGGTCCTGAATTTTTGAAAGATTAAACAATCGTAAATGAGAGAAAATTGCTGCCTTTGGATTATAGCTACTCTTTACTAATAGTATTCTTGCCAGGTATTGTGCAAAGGGCTTCATGTGTTTATATTATCTCATTTAATAACAACCACCCCAGTTTACAGATCAAGACTCACAGGCTAGAAAGGATGCATGATTTGCCCAAGTCTACTCTGCTAGTAGGAGGCAGTACTGACATGCAAACCATGTCCGTCCACTTTAAGCCCAGGCTCTTCTGTGTGTCCTGGAAGCACTTGAAGCAGAGTAGGATTGGCCAGATTATACTGTCTAGGGACTAACAGTTGAGATTCAGTATAAGCGGTGGCTCTGCCCCCTGAACAGGACATTTGCATTTCCTTAAATCTTGCTTCATATTTTGCGTCAGTTTTTTTTAAATATACATTAATTAAAGGTCGATCAATGCTGTTATTTAAGCATCACATTCCTAGGATAAAGTTACCTTGCACTTTATCTAACGTTAAACAACCACCCAGCGTAGCTGTGGAAATTGTAGGCATAGTACCAGAAAGGAACCAACCGACTTCTGGGACGCTGGCTTTCGAAGCCTAAACCTATGAAGTAACCATGTATGTGACAAACATCACAGATGCTATTTACTAAAACAAGATTCAGCAAGGAACTGAAATGAGGAAGGAAGAGCTCCCACTTTGCCTTTGCTTTTCTACGTGACACGAAAACCTAGAAGTTTTCATTTTAGGCACCAAATAGAACTTAGAAAATATCACATGGTTTCACCCGTTCATTCCATTACTTGGTGAGGCAGGAATTCTGGGCCATCTTTGGTGTCCCCAGTTTCTTTTGCGGCGTCTGACAGCACCTCCTCTAACATTGTGCAGTGTAACAGATTTCCATCCATTCGTTCAGATTCTCCCATAAGGAGGACACGTCACAGCCCCTCTCTGAGCCTGAGTTTCCCCATGTGAAGTTCAAAGATTAGACTTGATATCCTCTAGGTTTTCTCCCAGTCACAACATTTCGTGATCCAAAAACTGTTAGGATCCAAGGAATACATGCAAAAGGGAAAACATTTAGGGGAATGGGTGTCTTCTAGGCCTTCCCTAAATCCTACCACACTGGCAAGATGTGGCTGCCTCTGTATAAGACAAGCTTTGTGCCCTTCCCCACCCCTCTGTTCCCACTGCCCATTTCCCTTGGAAGGCGTAGAAAGCCCCCGTTGTCTTAAATATTTCCCCTTAAAGGGTTCCTGCTGAAAGACTGCACACACAGCCAAGACTTTGACCTTCACCTTTGCCCCAACGTACTTGGTGAAAAATAGTTCTTATCCTCCCCTCTTTGGGTTTTTGGGGGAAATAAGCTAGGGTTCACAAGAATTCTATGAAAATATAAATAGAAACGTTGTCTATAAATAACACTGCTCCAAAATATCTGGAGGCATGAATACCGACAGGGCACCAGACAGTCACAAATCATGAAGGCTGGACAGTGAGTGCACATTATACTCCATTGCTTTAGTGTCCCTCGGGATGCTTCAGACTTGCCAGTGGGGCCTGAAAAACCCTCCCTTTCTGGGCTCCAGAAATGCCCTCCTTGTTTGCTGCCCTCACTCCCATCTCCTACTAAACCTTACCTATGGACAGATGCATATGATCGAGCAAAGTAACATTGCCTGGGAGCAGACCTGGCTGTTAGTCCCACCTGTGTGTGACCTGGGGCAATTCCGAAGATACCTGTGAATTTCATTTCTTCATGTGGTCAAGGGACTTTTAAAAAACTGGATTTCTTGAGGAGCGGGAACTATGACTCATTTTGTCTCAGTGAAGAAGATGGAGTTCTGGGCCAGATTGCGTGGGTTTGCATCCCAGTACTGACCATTCCTAGCTGTCTGGCCTTAGGAAAGTTACTTAAACTTTCTGCACTTCAGTTTCCTTGTTAAAGGGGTGCAGGGGTTGGGGAGGATTGGAGAGTAACAGAATCTAATTTGTTGAGTTGCTGTGAGCATTGAGTTAATATCTATAAAGTACTTAAAACTATGCCTGGCACATAGTAAACATACATAAATGTACGTTAAATGAAAAAAATCAAATCTATGTGTCCAGTTCAATGATGCATAGAGTGAATGACTGAATGGATACCAGACCTGCCTGTCTTGCAGTCTGTAAAGGGAGTTCAGGAAAATTCTGTATGAGTTCTTTCTAAGCCACACAAGGCTCTACAAATGAAAGTGGGCTTATTATTCTTACCTACTGGGGTGACAATTTGGCAGGAGCTAAGGTAGATTTCCTTATTATCCCTGTTCATCATCCCTGCTTTGTACATACTGTGTTTCGTTGGCCTTGGATAAATGCCTGGAGCTGAGACTTCTTGGCGGGTGGGGAAATGTGCCTTTTCCGATACAGTGTCCTGCAGTAGTGCCAGCCTCTCTGCATGGCCTAACACCCTTCTCCTCTTCTTAGCATTAGGCCCAGTTTTAGGGTAGTGCCAAGCAGAAAAAGTTCTTCCCAGGCAAAGTAAGTTCCTAGGCAGACACCAGTGCAACTTTAAATAAATAAAAGAAACAAAGAAAAGAAAACCCATGCCTCCGAAAAAAGCAGTCAGATGACAGAGGAAGCAGGTAGAAAGCACTGAACTGGGTGTTGGGTGCCTGGATCGGAGGCCCAGGATTGCCTCAGGTTATCTCGTAATGAGGGCCAGCCCATTAGCTCTCCAAGCCTCTCCAGAACTGTAAGGTGAGTCAGATTAGCTCAGCACTTCTCAGCCTCAAAGGTATATGAGAATCACTTAGGGGGCCTTTTAAAAATGCAAGACTCTCTACCTGCCTCTGTCCTCTTCCATTCTAATGCAGAGGGTCTGGATGGATCCCAGGAATCTGCATTTGTAACCAGCACCCCAAGTATCTCTGATACGGGTAACTCAGGGACTCTCCCTCTCATAAGCAATGCTGAGCATTGTATTAGTGATCTATTGCTGTGTAACAAATGCCCCCCCCCAAAAAAAAAAACTTAGCAGCTTAAAGCAGCAGTAAACATTATCTCACACAATTTCCAAGGACCAGGAATTTAGCAGTGGCGAAAACAGGTGGTTTTGAATCAAGATCTCTCATGAGGTTATAGTCACCTGAAAGCTTGACTGCAAGATGGCTCGCTCATGGGCTGACACATTGGTGCTGTGTTGATAGAAGGTGTTGATAGGAGGCCTCGGTTTTTTGCCACATAGACCTCTGCATAGAGCTGCTTGAGTGTCCATATGGCTTGGCAGTTGACTTCCCTCAGTGTGAGGAATCCAAGAGGGAGAGCAAGAAGGAAGCTGTAATGTGTATTTATGACTAGCGTTAAAAGTCACACACCACCATATCCTATTTGTTCCGCAGGTCTGCCCTAGTTAGTGTGGGAGGGGACTCTACAAAGGTGTGAAGGCCACGAGGCAAGAATTGCTGGGGGCCACTTGGAGGCTCCTGTGAGTCCTCAGGTCTAAGAAATGTTTTCAGTGAGAGACAGCCCTTGTTGTGTTAGGATTGGGGTAGAAATTAGAGAAGAGAGGACAGACAGCTGAGTTGGAGACCCTGGGGAACCTGATGTGTAAGTACAGAAGTGAAGCATGCACCCCAGAACCAGGCTCAGCTAGACCAAGTGCCTTTCTGCTTGCAGCTGCTAAGTTGCTGTGTGTAGTTGGAAAAGGCAGGGCCCTCTGGGAGCTCAGCTCTGACTTTGGAAAGTGAGGGAGGTGGACTTGGTGCCCTCTAGGGTCTCTTGGTTTTCACTCTTGTGAGCCAGTCGGGCTGGGATCAGTGTGGACAATGGTGAGATCACATGTTTGAGCTTGTCCTGTGCTGGCCCAGCCAGTAACTTGTCTTAAGGCCTGAGGAGGAAGGGCTTCAGGCTGGGACTGAAGGTGTTTGTGTGCTCTCAGGTCGAAATTGTGCTCCTTGGCGTCCAAGCTGCAGGAGCTCAGGCTGTATTTCTGAAATAGGCTTTAGTGGCTCTGCTTTACTGTGTGCGGCCCAGAGATCGACCCTGTCTTCCATCATCCTAGTAACCCTCAGCACACTGTGGCATGCGCCCCACTCTGCAGCCACACTGAAGTCACTGCAGCTGCTCAGATGTGCCAGGGTCTCTTTCATCTCCGGATCTTTGCCCAGGTTCTTCCCTCCATCAGGAGCATTCTTCCCTCCTCCCTTGGCCTGGCTAACTCCTACCACTTCTGCAGGCCTATCTCTCCTCTTTTGTGGCCCCCATCATAACAGATCACACCCCAGCACAGTGCCCATCCAGCTGCTTTTTAGTCCATAGACTCCTCTGTGAGGACAGGACCATGTCTGTATTCATATCCCAGCCCCTAGTTCAGTGCCCAGCACTTGGGAGGGACTGAATATTTACAAGCAAATGAATGATACATACTGACCATGATCGTGGAGTTAGGGGTGGGGTTGAGAGGTACCCCTAGGGGAAGGCTGGCCAAGGGGAAATACATCCCTGGGTACAGGGAAGGAAAGGAAGATAGCAAGATACTAAGAGCCTAGGCACTTCCAGATTGCCCGGAGAAAGAAACATGGCACATTAAATTCCAGCTCTATGGCTTACTAACTGTGTGACCTGGGGCCGATCCCTCAAATTTTTTGACCCTCACTTTAAGCATCTGTAAAATGGAAATAACAGCCCTTGGATCATAGGTTATTGTGAAGATTAAATAAGATAATAAATATAAAGTACATAGCACAGTGCTTAGCATGTACCAAGCACTTAATAAAGGTTATGCAGTATTAATAATATCACCATCCTTGTAGGAGATGGAATTTCAGAAAATCTTGGTAAGAGGAAGATAGTTGAGTGGCTGGGCTCAGTTCTGTCAGGAGAACCGAAGCTCAAGAAAAGGCAGGCATTGAGGGACAGTGACCACCCCAAGAGAGCCGGGCAAGCTCCCCTCTGGCCAGCACTGCTGGGGCTTTAGTTATGGGGCTGTCTTCCAGTCTCTGGCTCACGTCTCTGTGTCCTGGGGTTTTTCCTCTGCTTCAGAGCATGGGAATTGAATAAGCGCCTTTCAGCATCATCCCTCTGAACCAGGCCTGCCCTGTCTGCTCCACAGCTTCTTTATCCAGATGGGCCTTTCTTCTGAGCCCCAGAGGCCCTGTACCCCTGACTGAAACCCAGACTGTGGGCTCTGCCACAGGGAGAGGCTGCCAGGAAGCTCTACCCAGTGTCCCACTGTCCCCTTGCCTGAGGGCAGCCGGCCCTGAGGGGGAGGAGCTGAGGCTGCTGGGACTGAATGGGGCCCTTATTCCCACTCCCACAGGAGGGTGTTGAGCCGCTGCCCGCCACACCCGCCACACCCACACTGACACGGAACCTGGCCACTTGGCCCTCATGCTGGGCTCTGAGTGAGCTGCTCTCTCAGGCCCCACTCTGTCTGGGTCCCGGAGGGTGGAGGGCAGCTACCAAGAACTACCCCCCAACCCCGTCTCCTGGCCCCAGCCCTGCTCTGGACCAGCAGACCCCAGATGCGAGCAGCTAGTTTGCTAGTGCCCTCAGGTGTGTGTGTATATGATAGAGCATCTAGGACAAGATTGTGTGAACACATGCACTCACACTTCTGCACTCACTCAACAGATATCAGCTGGTGTTGCTACCTGCCTATCCTTGTCCTGGGCATGGGAGATTCAGTAGTAAACAAGAAAAACTCTTCACTAGCCTCAAGGAGCTTCTGTTCTGTGCAATTTGATAATCATATGAAGAGGCAGATAAGTGAGACTATTACCAAGTGTGGTGAATTCAAGGAAGGAAACAGTCAGGGCCAGGAGAGGGTTGGAAAGACCTCTAGCACTTGGACTCACAGCAGCCTCCCCTCAGGCTGGCACAGTTGGGCCTGTAGTTAGGGGCCCATTTTCCAGTCCTGTGAGGTGACCTTTACACTGAGATTTGAAAGATGGAAGGCATTAGCTGTGCCAAGGGCGGAGAGGTCTATGTCCCAGGAAGGAAGACAGCGTGCGCACAGGCCCTGGAGGGTTGTGGCACGGCTGGCCCAGTGGGTGAGGGAGCAGTGAGGCAAGCTGGTCGGAGAGACAGGAGCTGGCCTCTTGCAGGGCCTCACAGGCTAGGGACAGGAGTTTAGACTTTACTCACAGTGCTGTGGGAAAACACTGAAAGGTTTAAGCAAGGGTTATATTTTAAGAACATTATTATGGCTTCTGGGTAGAAAAATGGATTAGAAATGGGGGCAGGGAAAGGATTGGGCCCAAGAATCAACTTTAACAAAAGGTTGTCTTACAAACCTATGGCCATGCCCTTCTCTATAATGATAGGCATCTTTTATTAAACCCCTCCTGGGTATCTAACATTGTGTGTTCCTCATCCCATGAGCTGCTTCTGTATTCTAGTCCTGTCATCCCATTTGACATATGAGAAGGCTGATGCTGAGGAATATTAATATACCTAGGACATGGTAGTTTTTTGTTTGTTTTTGTTTTGTAACATTTTTTCACTGTGAAAAAATGTATTGTGAAATATAACATATACAAAAAAAGCAATAAATTTCAAAATACATTTTGACAGGTAGTTATAAACAGATTTCAAAATTTAGTATAGGTTACAGTTCCACAACTTCAGAATTTTCTTTCTAGGTGATCCAAGACACTGAAGATTAAGAGAAATATCAATATAATGGTTCAGCAGTCAAACTCATTTGTTAAATCCTATCTTCTCTGTTTTAACTCCTCCTCCTCCTTTGCTCCTTCTCCCAATCTTTAGGGATATTTGGGCTATGCCCATTCTAACTTTTTCATGTTAGAAAAGGATGTTGACAATATGGGATAAAGGGATGGAACTGTTGATGTTCTTGGAGAGACGAGCACCTCTGGGTTTCACAACTTATCTGGCCTCTGAACCATCTGAAGATTATAGGTTTCTGGTAAGTAAACTTAGTGTGTGAAGCTTTTGTAGGATCTCTGATAGATCCTTGGGGTTTAGGGTTAATGGGGATGCTGTTGGTTGGGGGTTGGCAAACCTTGGCAATTAGCAATATTTAGCTGAAGCTTGCATAAGAGTAGCCTCCAGAATAGCCTTTGACTCTCTTTGAACTCTCTCAGCCACTGATAACCTTATTTTGTTACATTTCTTTTCCCCCTTTTTGTCAGGAAGGCATTGTCAGTCCCATAGTGCCAGGGCCAGGCTCATCCCTGGATGCCATGTCTCATGTTGCCAGGGAGACCTTCACCCCTGAAAACCATGTGCCATTTAGGGGGTATGCCAGTTTGAATCTTGTGTACTCCAGAAGAGCTATGTCCTTTAATCCTCATTCAATATTGCTGAGTGGAACCTTTGATTGTGTCCTTGGAGATGTGACCCACCCAGTTGTGGGTAGTTACTTTTGATTAGATGGTTTCCGTGGAGTTGTTTCTGCACCCATTCAAGGTAGGTTTGCTTACTGGAGCCCTTTAAGAGGGAACCATTTTGGAAAAAGCATGAGACCTACAGCCAGGGACCTTTGGAGATGAGGAAGGAAAACGCCCCTGGAGGAGTTTCATGAAATAGGAAACCAGGAGAGAAAGCTAGCAGACTTCACCATGTGCCCTTCCAGCTGAGAGAGAAACCCCAAACTTCATCAGCCTTTTTTGAGTGAAGGTAACCTCTTGTTGGTGCCTTAATTTGGACATTTTCACAGCCTTAGAACTGTTTCTAACTGTCTTAGAAACAGAAAAGCTGTTCTGTTTCTGGTACCTCGCATTCCTACAGCTTGCAAACTAAAACAAAGGGGAAGGTAATGATTTTCCTTTCAGAGTTGGGCTTAGAGAGGGAGAGGCCACATCTGAGCAACAAAAGAGGTTTTCTAGAAGTAATTCTAAGGCATAATTATAGGTAGACTTTAGCTTCTACAGAAATAAGTTTCTTAAGAACAAGTCTCAAGATCAGTACTTTGTTTTGAGGCTTGCCCTTATGAAACTTATTTCTGTAGCGGAGAAGCTAAGACTACCCGTAATGAGGCCTAAGTTTCCAGGAAACCTCTTTTGTTACTCAGATGTGGCCTCTCTCTCTCTCTCTCTCTCTAAGCCCACATCTGGAAGGAAGATCATTATCCTCACCACCTACATGGGACCTGACATCCAGGAGTGAAAATCTTCCTGACGACATGGGGATGAGTCTGGCTCTTGTACTCTGGGACCGACAACACTTAACTGACCAAAGGGGAAAGTGATTGTTATAAAATAAGGCATCAGTGGCTAAGAGAGTTCCAAGGGAGTTTAGAGGCTATTCTGAAGGCTACTATTAATGCAAATGTCAGTTAGATAGTGCTAATTGCCATGGTTTACTAAACCCTAATCAGCATCACTTCTATTAACTCTTAACAACACCTAGAACTCAAA
This sequence comes from Myrmecophaga tridactyla, assembly GCA_004026745.1. NCBI lineage: Eukaryota > Metazoa > Chordata > Mammalia > Pilosa > Myrmecophagidae > Myrmecophaga > Myrmecophaga tridactyla. The sequence continues at coordinate 30,293 of PVIY010007248.1, read as the reverse complement.
CTGAGACTAAAGTTTCATGCACTAAATTTGCTTTCCTGGAACCTATACTTTCCAGAGGGTTCCTAGGTCAGATAAATCTTGAAACCCAGAGGGACCAGTCTCTCTGAGATTATCAATTAATTACATCCCCCTATCCTTTAGTATCAACACCCCTTCTCAACATGAAAAAATCAGAACAGGCATTGCCCAAAGATCCCTATAGATTGGGAGAAGAATCAAAGGAGAAGGAGGAAGTATAATAGAGAAAATAGGATTAACAAATAAGTATTTATTTGTTAAATTAACATTTGTAATGCTGAATCACTGTATTAATATTCCTCTAGCCTCTAGTGTTTTGGAGCAGCTAGAAGGAAAAATCTGAAATAATGGAATGATAACCCATAACAAACTCTGAAATCTGTTCTGTAACTATGTGTTGAAGTGTGCTTTGAAAATTAGTGCTTTTTCTTTCTTTGCTTTGTATATATGTTATATTTCAGAATTTTTAAAAAATGTTGAAAAAGAAGATCAAGGGCTTGGCCTATTAACGTGGGAGTCCCTAATGTTTGAGAGAGTACCAGGGGTTTCCCAGGTGGGAAAGCTTAATAGTTCCATATTTTTTTTTCAGTCTCTCAGGGGACTTTGCCAATACTTTTTAATGATCTACCCAACAGCTCCTGTTATATATCCAGTTATAATATTAAGCTATACAGAATTACGAGTCCTCATTCCTATTCTGGGCCCCTTGTGTTTGGGTTACTAAAATGAGCTATGGAGGCAGATTGAGTTAGATTGTGTTACAGAAAACTTAGGTTTTATACAAAATAATCCTTTCTTCGCTTTCATACAGTAGGTAAAGCTCTATAATACAGACAATATCATTCTTTGGCCTGTGGTCTGAGTTACTTTAGTACCAATCTGATCGCTTCATCTTATCTCTGATTGAAGCCTGATCTCTTTTTTGGTTTCTTTAACAGTTGTTAATATGCAGCATTGCTGACTTTCAGAGCTGTAGAGCTCCAACTCTGAGTCTAAGGTGTCACCCAAAATTCCAGGGAAAATATCAGGTTATCCATGTACAGCACAGCATCTCAAAATCTAGAAATACACTTACAACTCTGGACTAAGTGAAACTGCTTTAAGAATTTACAATCTAGGCCCCAATTTCCTTTTAAGTATTTTCTAAAAGAGATCGCACAATATTTGTTCTTTTGTTTCTGGCTATTTTGCACAACGTAGTGTCCCCAAGATTCATTCATTTCCTTGCATGCCCCACAACTTCGTTCCTTTCTGTAGCTGCACAACAGTCCATCATATGTATACCCACAGTTTGCCTTTCTGCTTCTCAGCCAGCGTACCCTTTGGCCACCTCTATCCATTGAGCATCATGGATAATGTCCAAAGTAAAGAATCCATGTCTTACAGTATTGTCACTTAGTTGTACAGTCATCAAAACTCTCAATTTTAGGCCATTTTCATTAGTCCAAAGACAAAAATAACAGATAAACCCTCACCAAATAGCAAATCTAAACCTCCCCTTAACTCTTATCCCTCCCCTCCCCACCCCCAATTATTTACCCCTGGTATTACTGTGGTACTGTTGATGTCTTCTTGTTAACTCTAGGCCATAGCATGCAATAGTAATTTTCCCCTTATACTCCTCTATTATGGACTCTTTGTACAAGATTCATACCTTTGAAGGAGTTCATGCAAGAACTTATTTATGTTTATAGTGTAAATCAGTGCAATACATGGCTCTTTACAATCCCTTTCAATCATATTCACCTTCAATATGGCATTACTTATAAGCGAATTAATGAAATACCATCCCTTCTATCCATTCCCATACATTTAAGGTCAACTTCATTAGGTAACCAGTCACCCATCTCTAGTGTATTAGGGTTTTCTAGAGAAACAGAACCAACAGGATGTATCTGTAAATATGAGATTTATAAAAGTGATTCATTCTCAATGGTAGGGACACAAGAGTCCAAAATCCTTTGGGCAGATTGCAAGGCTGGCAACTCCTATGAAGGGTCTAGACAGACTCCACAGGAGAGGCTCGCTGGCTGAAGAGACAGTGAAAATTCTCCCTTAGAAGTCTTCAACTGATTGAATTAAATACAACTGATTGGATTCTCTTATTTGTGGAAGACACACCCTTAGTTGATCATAGATATAATCAGTCACAGATGTCATCAACTGATTGATGATTTAATTAACCGGTCTTCTGGTTTATCAACCAGCCAGGAAATATCCTTGCAGTAATGGTTAGGCCAGTGCTTGCCTGACCAGACATCACCTGGCCACATTGCCACCTGAACCCAACCATCACCTCTAGCTTCTGTGTATCTCTAGTTCGCCTCTGAGTTTACCTTTACCACGGTCATATTAGTGAGCTCATATAGGATCTATTCATTTGTGTCTGGCTTACTTCACTCAGCAGTAGATCCTCATGGTCCACCTATATTGTCATATGCTTCAGGACCTCATTTTGTCTTATTGCTGTATAATATTCTCTGTATGAACACAGAGGGGCCAGCCTCTTCAGAATAGCTAGTTCTGCTCTCCATCCCATTTTATCAACAGCCCTTTTCAACATGAAAAAGTTAAAATGGGCATAGCCCAAATACCCCTAAAGATTGGAAGAAAGATCAAAGGACACAGTGGAGTTTTAACAGAGAAGATAAGAGTTAACAAATGAACATGATTACTGAGTCATTATATTGATATTTATTTTAGTCTCCAGTGTCTTGGAACAGCTATAAGTAAAATGTAAAATTATGTAATTGTAACCCATACCAAACTCTGAATTCTGTTCTACAACTAATTGTTGTGGTGTGCTTTGCTTTTTTGTATATATGTTATTTTTCACAATTAAAAAAAATTTTTTTTTAATATTTTTTCATTGTATGTATACACCCCATTTTGTTTTTCCACTCGTCTGTTGATGGGCATTTGGATTGTTTCCATCTTTTGGTGATTGTGAGTAATGCTGTAAACATCGGTGTGCAAACATCTGTTCATGTCTCTGCTTTCAGCTCTTCTGGGGATATACTGAGTATTGGTATTTCCAGGACATAGGGGCATAGTTTTCTGAGGAATCACCAAACTGTTTTCCACAGTGGCTGTATCATTATACATTTCTACCAGCAGTGAATAAGTATTACAATTTTGCTACATCCTCTCCAACATGTGTAGTTTCTTGTTTGTTTAATAGCAGCCATTCTTATAGGTGTCAGGTGGAATCTCATTGTAGTCTTGATTTGCATTTCCCTTATAGCTAATGAAGATGAGCATCTCATGTGCTTTTAGCCATTTGTATTTGTTCTTCTGAAGAATGTCTGTTTGCCCATTTTATAATTGGGTTGTTTGTTCTTTTGTTGTTGAGTTATATGGTTTCTTTAGGTATACAGTATATCAAACCTTTATCCAATATGTGGTTTCCAAATATTTTCTCCTATTGGATTGGCTGCCTTTTCACCTTTTTTGACAAAGTCTTGAGGCACAGAAGCATTTGATCTTGAGGAGTTCCCATTTATCTACTTTTTCTTTCATTGCTTATGCTTTGGGTGAAAAGTTTAAGAAGCTACCTCCTATTACTGGGTCTTGAAGATGTTTCCATCTGTTTTCTTTAGGATTTCATGGTACAGGTTCTTAAATTTAGTTCTTTGATCCAATTTGAATTAATTTTTGTATAGAGCATAGGTTATTAATAATGCATGTATTTTTCATTCTTTTGGTTATTGATAATGCATGCATTTTTTTAATGAACCTTGAGAAAATAAAAGTAACTATAACTCTAATTAGTGCCCCTTCTCTGCTATAGATAATACTGAGTCATTCTAGAGTTGTAACATACATATCGTTACAGAAATCTGAGAAACCCGTCTACTCTTTTAAAAACTGTTCCTGTGTGGCAAATGGCTTCTGGGGTGCAGATTATATTCTGTTGCGTGATCTACCTACTGGTTACCTGGGTGTTTTGGTTTGTGAAAATCCATTGAGTTCACGTGTGCATGTGTACTTTTCTGCGTGTGTGTTTATACCTCAGTAAAAGCTTTAAAAGAAAGAACGAATTGTTGTTCTGTTCCCGCAACTTAATAAGGCTGTTCAAAAAGTGTTCAATCCGAATTGAATCAGGAAAAATGTATTCGTGCCCCTCATGTCTGTGAACCAGGTGCTTTCTCTCTAGCAAACACCTGTAATTCCCATGTGACCCCACTGCAGCTGGGGAAGAAGTAACACCTGTAAATCCCATGTGACCCCACTGCAGACAGGGGAAAAGAAAAATGTTGTTTCTTCAGGCCTGGCTCTGTGTATTGGGCTTGGGAACCTTCAAGCAGAATTTGGGAGAAGATCATTTTTCCCTGCTACATGTGATGATTCTTATTGTAAACAGGCTGCAGCTGCAAAAGAATGAAGGTTTTAATCTATGGTGAAACCCCAGTGGATTTTTGTGAGTCTGTTTCTCTGAGTGTGGGATGGGGTGGGGAGTGTCTGAGTGGGGAGCCTCCTATGGGACTCATTCTAAAATGCCCCAAGGTGGGTGGATGTGGGAAATGTTCAGCCATCTCTTTAGTGTGTCATATTCTGGCTCTTTGAATTGGGCTGAGGAAGGAGCGTCCCTCAGAGTCGAAGTGGGAACTGCACAAGGGGCTGAATCAGGAAAGTTACTATAGCCAGGGGACAGTTTGTGTTTGACTTTAGGTGGGGAAGCCAGGTAGATAGACTGGGCCCTGTACCTGGGAACATGATGATGTTTGGATTCCGTGTGACCAGTGAGGAGACAGACAGAGCCAGGTCGTAGATCCCCCACCCCCACCTCCTTGACCCGGTATTGTTAACTAATAAGAGATTATGCTTGTTCAACATTTACTGCAAGCTGGGATGTGTGGTAAATGCTTTTATACACTGGTTCATTGTCTTCTCACAATAGTCCTTTGAGATAGACATTATTTTGTGGTTTGGTAAACTGAGATTCAGACAGGTTGTGACTTACTTCTTTGTCACTCAATAGTGAATGGCAGAACTATACGTAATCACCAGGACTCTCCTGGTTACAAGAAACAGCTCCATTGCAATCTGGCTTAAGGAAAAAAGGGAAATTTATGGGGGTCACACAATGAAAACTTCAGGGGTAATGGTTCAGGCATGGCTGGTCCCAGGTGACTGCTTTGCTTTTCAAGGGCTGCCATTACAAAGTAGCACAAAACTTGTGACTCAAAACAGTTCTGGAGGCTAGAATTTTGAAATCAAGGTGCTAACAGGACCATGCATGCTCCAAAGACCGTCGGAGCAGAATCCTCCTTTGCCTTTTCCCAGTTTCTGGTGGTTGCTGGTAATCCTTGATGTGCCATGGCGTGTAGCTGCGTAAATTCCAACCTCTGCTTCCGTTATCACTGGCCTTTCCCCTGGGTCTGTATCTCTTCTCTTCTTGTAAGAACAGTAGCCATATTAGATTATGGCCCACCTTAACTCGCTGTGACCTTAGCTTAACTTGATTACATCTGCAAAGACCCTATTTCCAAATAAGGTCACATTCACATGTCCTGGGGGTTAAGACTCAACATATCCTTTGGGGGAAATGCGATTCAACCACCGCAGGGACCATATCTTATGGCTCTCCAGCTCTCAGCTTTGCTTTCTTCTCTGTAATGTCATTCTCAGGCAGACTTCCTCAAACTTGTGGGGGAGATGCATAGACATGTCCCTTAGCAGCTTGGGGCCTACAGTTAAAATTGCCCCAGTAGAAAGGGAGCACCTCTCTTCTCAGTAATTCCATCAAAGTCCTAGGCTGATTCTCAACTGGACCATCTTGAGTAACATACAGATTAATTACTCCTGGTGTGGGGGTTGAGATCAGCCCCTCTGAAATCACAGGGACAGAGAGGTTGTTCCCCAAAAGAAAAATTAGGGCACTGTAGTAAAAATAAAGACTAGGGCGGTACAACGGTGGTTCGGTGGCAGAATTCTCGCCTGCCATGCCAGAGACCCGGTTTCAATTCCCGGTGCCTTCCCATGCAAATAATAATAATAAATAAAGGGAAACAGTCAAAACCCAAATGCCTGCTATGCTAAACTTCAACCAGAGGCCGGGTCCTGGTGTGAATCTAAGAGAGAGATGTGTGGTAGCCAGAACGCAGGGCATGGAATCAGGACCCCTGGGCTGCTGACCTTCCCCATCTGGACCATGTCCTTCCAGCACCTGCATGTACCCACTGCTCCCAGCCACAGTTTCTAGGTCACACCCCTCTCCCCCACCCAAATGACCCCTGAAATCTGTCGGTCCAAGTGAAGGGTCAGAAGGCCAGGCCTTACAGGTGAGAAGCAGAGTTCAGTATCAGGGTGTCATCTGAGCGAGGCTCCAGGCTGCAGATGGCAAGCTGAGATGTCATCTCAGTTGCAGTAAGCAAGCAGGTGGTCTGCGGTCCCAGGCTATAGCAGGTCAAAGGCGGCACATTAGTTCCTGCAGGGGTAGCACTAGAGAGGCAGGCAGGGGCCTCCCCACCAGCAGCTCAGACTCTGAGCAGGCTAACCCAGTGAAGCTGGGAGGCCATGCAGACATGCAATACAGCTGAACTTCAAGGGCTGGGCCAGCATGCAAGAAGACCGAGAAGCCAGCAAAGGCTCATTTGACCCTGTTTCTCCATTCTTCTCCCCTCTACCCATCATGTCCCCTTCCATCAAGGCCTCTGGGCTCTCCCCTGTGACCAGACCCTGTTTATTCTCGGATGTGAATGGATAATAAGACTCACTGTGCTATTCTCCAGGGAGAGGTTTATAGCTCTTAACCAATATCTTAAGTTAAAGAAATTAAACTCTGATCCTGTAGTCTCACAAGGTTGCTTGTTTTTAGAGTGGGGTATTCTTAAGGGCCATCATAGCAAACCCCATGCTATGCTACCTTTAAACCACTGTTTATTTGTTTTTCATGGGGCAGGACAAGCTATTAGAGGACTCATGCATTATGTTCTCTTTGCCCTCCTATGCCTAAGGCCCTTTACTTAAAAGTGTCTGTCTCAGCGAATATGAAGGTTCAAGGCACCTGATTAGGGAAGGTGGACAAAGGACTTATCTGCTAGCCTGGCTCACTTTATACCTGTGGTGACCATGCCCCACCCTAAGACTTCAGAGAACAGCTGTAGGAGTGGAAGACTAGGGAGACTTCCTCTCCACTGGCATTGCCTATGTCCTGTCACTTTATGAGCATGGCGTAGGGGTGGGGAGTTCTAGTAACCCTCCCACCTTTCTTCTCATTGGTCTGGGACATTGGTCTTTTTCCCTGGATGTCACATCAGCCAGCAGAGCCAGAGAGGACCCTTCCCCTACCCCTGGCCCATTCACTGGGGCCCTCAGAAGCTCCCAGCTTGCTTCTCCCCTCTCAGGGTTCCAGAGACCCCTGACTCACTCTCTCTACACACTCCTGAGAGTCACCACCTAGCAGTACCTCCATTCATTACCCCAGAATGTCCCAGGCTTTGCCAGGGGCACAAAGAGTGCAGAAAATCACCCCGGCACTCAGGGCAATCGCAGTCCAGTTAGGATATGAGACTCCACCTAGAGACCTACAGACTCTCCCCTTAACTCCCTGCAGTGGGTTGAATAGTGATTCCCCAAAATGTGTCCTAGTCCTAACCCTCCAGAACCTATGAATGGGCCATCACTTGGACAAAAGGGTCTTTGTAGATGCAGTTAAGATAAAGATTTCAACAGGAGATCATCCTGGGTTTAGGGTGCGCCCTCAGTCCAATCGCTGGCGTGCTTATCAGAGAAAGACACAGGGAGATATGAGACACAGACACACAGAGGAGAAAGGCTATTTGAAGATGGAGACAGAGACTGGACTGATGTTGCCACAAGCCAGGGCAGGCCTGGAACCATCAGAAGCCCAAAGAACTCTAGCCTCCCAGACTCCCAGAAAATACATGCCTGTTCTTTTAAGGCACCCAGTTTGTGGTAACTTGTTATGGCATCTCCCTTTCCTTTCTGTCTTCAGACCCAGTTGGCAGGGCAGGAGTGCTGCTCTAGGAGAATGTGGCTTCAGGTCCCTTCAGTGGTCTCCCCTGTAGTTTCCTTGTCTCTTAGGCAAGGCCCTCTGGCTCTGCAGGCTCTCAGGGCTACACTCAGGAGAGAGAGCTGGGAGCATGTGTGCCCTCAGGGGCCACTCCCAAACCAGTGGCTGCCCTGGATATTTGAGGACACCACTGCTGACACTTTGGCTGTGAATCAGGGGAGCCCCCTGAGAAGTGAGTGGGAGCCCCTGAAGAAGAGAGCAACCTACACACTCTCTGGGACAACATGGGAGAGAGGTGAGAAGGGGTACTACAGAGGGCTACAGAAGGTTGATGAAGGAGGGAGAGGCAGGCATTCAAGAAAGGCTTCTTGGAGGAGGCAGCATGGAGGCTGAGCCTGCAAGATGGAGAGGGTTTGGATAGGCAGATTGAAGGACACTTAGGAGAGAACCAGACTCCTTTCTGTGATTTACAAGGTTCCTGCAAAGCCCCTTTTCTGTCTCCCACCATCTCTGGGTCTCTTCTGCCCCAGGGCCTTTGCTCCTACAGTTCCCACTGGCTAAGCTCTGTGTTACCCGAGAGCTTTGCACAACTGTCTTCTCCTCAAAGGCTCCACTTAACTTTAGAGAATTCCCTGACCACTCTCTTTAGTTCTCCCACCCTCCGGTCAGCCCCCTTTCAGATTACCCTCTTCTATTAAGAGAATAGAAGAGGGAAGCATATAATTGTAACCAAACTACTTACTGGGTGAGAACGCTGTCTCCCTCCCATGCACACACCTTCCTCCCTGGTTAGAATGTAAACTTGAGAGCAGGGCCCCCATCTGTTGTAATCTCTGCTGTATCCCCAGTCTCTGGAGCAGAGCCCGACCCATAATGGGCCTTCCATCAAGATAGTGCTGGATGGATGATGCATGGCAGGCATTCAAGGTGGCAGATAAGTCTGGGAATAGGGAGTTATAGGGGAAGTTATAGGCTTCCGTTCAGCTTCTCTGGGGCTTTTTCTGTCAGCTTCACTTAATTTCATCTGTTTTATCCTCTTATAAAGGACTCCAGTAAGAGGATTAAGACCCACCTTACATGAGGTAGGTCACATCTCAACTGAAATACCCTAATCAAAAGGTCCCACCCACAACTCCTGTGAACCCACGGGAATGGATTAAAGGAACATGATCCTTTCTGGGGTATATACAGCCTCCAAACTACCACAGTATGTTTGGCTGCTGTGCATCTTGAAGAGAAGAGGCTACTGAGAATAGGCCACTCCGGGCAGGCAGAAGAGGTCCTGGGACTCGCCCTCTCATTATGCTGTAGGTGGTACCCACCCATTTGTGAGAACAAATACCTAATTCACAGAGATTGCTAGTCTCTGTGGGGGGTCTGTCCGGTGGGTACTGTTTGTGGTGGTTCTGCTCTTCCTGGGCCCCGAGTCTCTGACTCCTAGCCAAGGAATCCCCTGTGGATTTCAGGAGGGCCCCGAAAGCTGTGGCTGGCCTGGGGGATTAACTGCTCTCACATGTTTCTGTCTCTTCTTTATTGCGCTTCTCTCTATCAGCAAGAATTTGCCATTTCCTCATTGCTCATTTTTTTGAAATCATTCATTCTCTGGAAGCAGATGCTGACCACCCAGTCTCAGCAGGTGCCATTGAAGCCGGGTGGTACAGTGGATGGGAGGGAGGAGACTGGGGACTGGGGGCAGAGACTGATGTCCCCCAGGTAATGTCCACCTGCTTGTGAATGTGAGCCCCCCCCCGACCCCGCTCTTCCTGCTGGGGTGGTCCCCTGCTCAGCCAGGTGAGTTGGGCACAGAGGGTCCCTTAAAGAACAGGGACGTTTGCTATTGCAGGAGCTCTTCCTCGCTGCAGCCCTCTAGACACCTTCCCTTCCTTCTCGTTGGTTCACTCATCCTTTCACTGGCATCCTCTCGCTCATTTGTAATCTGATAGACACCTACCCCTGAGAGCTATCTGCCCATCCTACATCATGGTCTTCCCTCCCTCCACAGGTGGTGCTTACTTGTCAGTCAGCCCTCTGAGGAGGCTGTTCCCTAGACCTCAGACGAGGGCCTGACATGGAGTAGAAGTTAATAGTGCTCCCATCACATGTAGAATAAAATCCAGAGTCCTCACCGTGGCCCTCGAGGCCTTACCTGATCCGAACCCAAATAACTCTCTGGCTCCATCACCTACATTCCCCCCCACCTCACTCTCTGAGCTCCAAAACCCTAGGTTTCCACTCAGCTACTTCATAGCTGTGTGACTTTAGACAAGTCTTCCAACCTCTCTGAGTCTCTATCTCCAGGGCAAAATGGGGATAATAAAGGTACTTGCTTAAAGTTGGGAGAATTAAGTGAGAGAATCCCTTGAAAAGCTCTTAGTGCATGCACTTTCCTTACTCCCCCATCTCCTCTCAATTCCACCACTCCCTTTCCCCCACCCCCCAATCAACCTTAGGATCTCCAGGGGGGCAACCCCAGAGGAGAGCCCAGGGCCCAGGTGGAGTGGGATCCTCTTTAGGGCCGCACAATGGGCCTGTGGCCCAGGCAGGACTCGGCCCGCTGCTCCTGGGCCCGAGGTGCGTGCTCTTGTGCTCATCCCACCTTCTCAGCCCAGCCCAGAGTGGCAGGAAGAGAAGACTTTGTTTCTATGCTTTCACGCTGCTGGGCTTGATAGTTTTCTTCTCCCCTTTCAGGAATGAGTTAAGTCCTGAGGTCTGTTTCATGCCCCGTGCATAATCTTCCTTATTATGCTTATCATATTTCTGGGATAGCATCTGCATGGCTTTGAAGGCTCTGGCAGAAGCTGAGCCTCACTGTAAAAGAGCTGAATTACATTTACAAGGGGCCTTTAATGCCCTGTGGTCTCAGCTTCCTTAATGGGGATTTTCCTTCTTTTTTTTTTTCCTTGCTCCCTTTTAATACGGTCACCGGTTTGGCTTTCAGAGTGCGGTTTGGATTCCTAACCGAGAAGTCAAGACCATAGAATCCTTTCCAGATCTTCCCTCCCCGCCCCACCCTCAACCCCCCACCTCCACCCTGACTGACTGCGCCAAAATCCCAAGAAAAGAAAGTACTTCTTCTGTCAGGATTCAGCGGGGAGGGGAAAGCCCTATTGGAATTCTGAAAATCATCTTATAAATGTCTTGTACAAAAATTCTCCTCTGACTGCATCTGAGCAGTATGCCCCAAAGTTTGTGGAGGGGCTGTGAGGTGTCAAGCCAGTAGCATGGTGGCCTCAATAGCTGAGGGTGGGTTCAGGCAGCAAGGTGGAGGTCTTAAGCTCAGGAGCCAGCATGGGTAAGGGGTCAGAAAAAGCCCTCCACACCTATCCCCCCCCATCTATTGTACCCCCATCCCTTCTTTCTCTGAACCTTCTGCACACTATGGAGGCCTTAATCATTCCTAAACTGATTTCTGCTAATTTTGTCTCTGCAACTAGATAGATAAATGTTAGATAGACAGACTGATGGATATTTCACTGAGGTAGGTGTATAAAACTTGATCTGGGGGTTGGCCATCTTTGAGATGGGGGCTTGAGGGGAACCGAGGTGCTCTCCCCATTTCATTCCTTTCATTTTTGTCCTCCAACAGGATGAGAAAGAACCTTAATCCTGTCTTTGGAAAATGAGGCCTCTGCTCCCTGCAGATTTTGGGGCCCCAGTCCCTTCTGAGGTCTCTCCTTTGGTTTCCTCTCCTTCTAGGACAGGTCCTTTGGGATCCTGCTAAATGCTGCTTGACCACTGGTATCCCTGAGTCTGGGCATCCTCCAGCTCCTGACAGATACCTGGCTCAAGTAGAAGGCTAAGAATTCCAGCCTCAGGGCCGCCTGTTATTTTGTCAGTCCTGAGAGTAGGTCTCCTCATGCCATGTTTATTTTTACACAGCATCCCCATGGCTGCACACATATGCTTCTGCAGCATGCAAGCAATAAAGCAGCAGGCAACCAAAAAAGGGTAGGAGGCAAAGAGGCAAGGAATACCAAGTCTGTGACATCTGCCTCCAAGGAAAAAGCAGCTGTCTCCAATGTCTTGATAAATCACATTTTATCTCCTTTCAAAAAGAACACATGGCAGAACCTATTTATCTTGATGACATTGTTCAGTCTGCAAAGTGTTGCGTCTCTGACATAGATCTGGCTTCAGAGAGAAAAGAAGGGAAGGCTGGCTCAAGAAAGATTCTAGGACAGGAAAGTGAACGAAGCAGCAGGTACCGATTGGACGTTTGTTGTAGTGAAGACTTCTACTAAGTGGAACATGTCGGGTAGCAAGGAGGAAAGAGCTGTAGGTCACAGTGTCAAGTTCATAGTGTATTGGAGAGATGAGACACTTAAATAAGAAACAGATCACACATGACGTGATGCAGTTAGCTGTTCCACTGTCTAACTTACACGGGGCTAGTGACCAGTACTTGTGGCAGCTGATGAAGTAAAGGATAGTAGTAGCAGCTGCTTTCAGTGGCCGCCATATCCCCTTGCCATTCTTTACTAGCTAAAGACTATTTACCAAAACAATTGGGACTCACAGCCCGAGAGTTTTTCTAGCCATTGGCCAGGGTTTCAGAGAACTAATGCCTTGGAATAGCCCTCAATGACAAGTGAGGGTTGGTGGATAGATATCCCAGCCCCCTCATCCTCATTTGGGATACCTCTGAGGCATAGTCTACATTGTCTCCTGGGATTCCCCTACAGGACTGAGCTCCAGTTGTTCAAGGCAATTAAGTGACTTGGTAATATTTCCTTCCTTTTCCTGCCATATTTCCCCACTCATCTAACAGTATTTCCTGGGATCACCTCTGAAATAATTTGCGTTCAAATCCACATTAGTGGGTCTACTTCTGGGGGAGCAACCTAAACCAAGGCTTTTTTAGCACTTTGCTTGGACCTTGACAGAAAAAGCTTGAATGCATTAGCATGCAGTCTATGTATTTATTCACATGCAATAGATATTATATTAATTAGAGTCTCTTTAAGTGATGAAAATCTGTCTCTGATTGGGTTTAAGTGAAAAAGAGAATGTTATTATTTTATGCAAATGAAAATTACTGAGTTCAAGAACAGCTGTATCCAGCAGCTCAAATCAAAGGATAATCAAAGGATAAATCAAAGCTTTATCAAAGGATAAAGATGGCCACTAGCAACTCCAGGCTTTCATCCTACCAGCCTAGCAACCACAGAAGAAAGAGAGTGCCAGCAGAAGTCCCAGGGCTGACTCTCATTGGCCCCTGTTGAGTCCCCTGCCCATCCCTGAGCCAAGCACTCTGACTGGTTGTCCAGGCTAGGTCCCCTGCCAGTCCTTGTTGCTAGGGAATGTGGTTAGCCATAAAGACCACATGGACTCCAAATGGAGGAGGGAGGTTCTCCAAAGGGAAATCAGATGGGCTTGGACAATAGATGCCTGTCATACTGTGGAGTGAGCATTTAACCATCCACCAGACTCCTTGGGCCCCAAGATGAGTCAGACAGTCCCCTGATAGAGGTGGGCTCACAAACAGCTATAACACACACAGCATGTAATGAGTTCCTTAGGAGTGGACAGAGTGTCATGGATGCCCTGGAAAGAGAGAAGTTACTCCCAGCACAGCCACTTAAGGAAGGCTTTCCAGAAAGGGGGCATCCACTGGGCACAGAAATGTTGGTAGGGTAAGGCCTGAGCATCAGATGGGAAGTTCAGATTCTAAATTTAACAAATTGTAAAAGGACTATACATTGATCTGTTCATGATTGAATTTGGCTACAGAAGAGCCTGCTGGGGAGTTTTAAGGGACTGGCATTTCCTGTGAGCCTTGCTCATGCCTATAGAGATGTGTACCAGCCCAGCTGGGCAGCTCCTTGGTTGGCTGGAGGCTGTGTGTTCAGAGAGTCCAGGAAACAATCAGGCTGGGGCAGCTATGCCTTCCTTGGAGTTGCCTGTGCCCGCCCTGGAGATAGCCACCCACCTAAACTAAGAAAAGGAATTCCTTCCCAATTGGCTGATTTCTTAAGGAGGCATGGGCCTGGAAACCAAACAGGGCATGTGGGTTGGGCCATACTTTGTGTTTATTTGCAAGGTCACTTGAGGGCCACACCCACGTTGGGGCATTGATCCTGCCCTTAGGTGACTTGGCCAAGTTGTTCACAGAAGCCTAAGATGGACTCTGGGGCTCCTCGTCCTTCAGAGAGGCCCAGGGCCCTTAGCCTTGGGTGCCTCCTGCCCCCCAGGAGAGGTGACCACTCCTCTCTTATTTCCTTGACATTAGGCAGAGGAGGTAGCCAGCTAAAGAACTGGGAAGCTGAGGGAGAGAGAAGTGAGAGGGTGGGGTCCCTGCTGCTTGTGGCAGCTTTGCCCGGAATCACCCGGCTCAAGAGCATTTATCTCTCTTCCAGGCAAGATCCTTTTCCGGAGAAGCCACATCCGGGACGTAGCTGTGAAGAGGCTGAAGCCCATTGATGAATACTGTCGGGTAAGGACACACCCGGGAGGGGAGAATGGGAGAGGGTCTAGTCCGTCTGCCTATCTGCGAGTCTGTCCATCTGGGCAGCAAAAGCTCTCAGCTGTCATTTAACAGACACAACCTGTGGCCTGATGTAGCCCAACCAGCAGGGTGGATGGGGGTCCCTAGGAGAGGAATCACCCCGTGAATGGACTATCCTCGATGTGAGAGCCTCAGGCTGACAGCTTAGCCAGCGCTCCTTTCAAGCATGTCAGTATTTATAAAACGCTGTTTTAAACCACTTCACCCAGCTGGGGAGCTAAGGGGCCTCCTGCTAAAGGGATTCTGTATCTGGCATTTTGTTGGACATTCGAAAACTGTTCCCTTAGATTCTCTTTGGAATGTTTCTGGAATCAGGTTTTCATTCAGAAGTATCTAGAATACAAGTTCTTTTATTCACATAAACCTTTATAGACACAATTTTCATGTACTTGTCTTTGTAGGTGCTAATACTCACGCAGCACACGTGTACCTACATTAAGACAGCAAGTGCCAAAGAGCAGGCAGGAGAACTGCAGAAGTGTCATGACCCAAAGCCCATTTGTTTTTCTTCTTTGAGTAGAGCCTGGGATGCCTGCAGTGAGAAGAAGAAGCAGACACATTCATTGTCCTTGGCACATGGCCTCTGATGGCCAGACTGCCTGCATGCAAACCCTAACTATGTATGCACCTGGGCCAGTCACTTAACTTCTGTGAACCTCAGTTTCCACATCTGTACAATAGGGAGAAGAATAGTACCTCTACAGAGAATAGTTGAGGATGGAAGGATTCTGAAAAGATGAGCTTTTTTTTTTTTCCTTCTTTAAGGTATTATATGGAACTCTGTATTTTATGCATGATTTTTCTGAACTCCTACAACATCTCTAATATTAAAAAAAACATACAGACGTTTCCAATTTGACAATTTGGATCTGAATAAATGCCAAAATCATAAGAAAAGTAAATGAAAAAAAGTACAAGTAGCAATATAGTAATTAAATCAAGTTCCTTTTAGACAGTCTGTGTGTGTGGTCCCATTGCTTGCTAATCATTAGATTATTTGCTACCATTTATCAGTTATCCTAGGTATGTACCTTTTTCATTTTATTTAATCCTCAATACTGCTCTGTCATTGCATTTTACAGATGAAGATATGGAGGTACAGAGAGGTTTAAATGGTCCCTATAAATGGGAAGGCCTAGATTTGAACTCCCTTATTTCTGGTTCCGAAGCTAGAGATTGTTCCACTATACCACACTGCCTCTTATATAGTCAATGATAATAATGGCTTCGTCCTTTGCAAGTGTGAAGCATCTTTTGTTTGAGGACCTGAAACTCCATAAGCATTTTATTCTTTGTGATTTGGAAAGAGAGGATGGAGAGAACCAACATTTTTTGGCTATCTGTATGTGTCCAATGTAGTTTTTTTTTTTCGCTTGGGCGGGCACCGGGAAACAAACCCGGGTCTCCAGCATGCCCAGTGAGAACTCTGCCTGCTGAGCCACCGTGGCCCGCCCTCAAATGTAATTTGAACACTTTCACATACCAGGGAGGTTATAATATCTTCATTTTACAGATGAGGAAATGTAACTTATGGAGAAATCCAGTAAATTACCCAATAACACACAGCTCACAAACAAAGGAGCTAAGAGAATCAATCCTGGTGCTTTCCCTCAGCAAACTCTAAGTTCCACTGGCACAAGGAGCTTAGAGTTTGGGCAAGTTGCTTTCTGAGCCCCAATAGCCTCATCTATGACATGAGGATAAAAACAGCTATCTCACCGGGTTCTTGAAAGCAGATAAGTGGAAAAATATATATTGCGGTGTTTTGTAACTTCTGAACTTACATGAAATTGTTAGTCATAATGTTTCTTTTTTTTTAATTTATTTATTAATTTAAAAAATTTAACCAACCAAATAAAACATTAACATATATAATCAGTAATTCACAATATCATCACTTAGCATAAGGTTTCTTTTTGTTCTAACATTTTATAATTCTGAATCATTATGCTTGGCAATAAAACAGTTTAAATAAAAACCAAGTTGCTAAATTGATTAACTGACAAACGCATCCATATATTCTCCATTAGATTAAAGGTTGATTTTAGTCATTGTGTGTATTACAATTAAATCACGTATTCTGCCTTATCCTAAAAGGGTCCCCCATCGATGAATCCCCTTAAACTAGAAGGTCCTTCTTCAGATCAATATTCATTTTTCTCTTTAAAGGGCATTAGCCATTTCCAGTTAAATTGATGGTTGCTTCCAGAGCTTTTATTCCTCTTTATTCCTTTCCTAAGAAGTTAGGAAAATGGGCAAAGCTAACGGAGGAGGGGGCACATGGCAAGAGGAGACCTTTTCCAGCTAGGACTTATGGCTGAAACCAGCCAGGGCCTCTCTGTGCTGGGGGAGCCTGAGGCCCCTGCAGCTGAGCTCCGTGAAAACACCGTCTCCTGCATCATCCGCAGGAGGAAACCGATAGCATCTTATCTCCCAAGATCAGGCTTTGAACCGGACTCCTGAATCAGGATCAGATTCAGGGGGGCTCTGGGGCCCAGTTGGTACTGCTTGTGGCTGGAGGGGAGCCATTCAAGTGAAGTCTGCAGGAGGAGGGGCCCCTAACTTGATTAGCGCAGACAGGAACTACTCAGAACCAGGCACCAGGGAGCGGTGTCACGAGTTCACTAAGCAGACAGCCATCAGTTTGCTCTGAGAATGGTGGGGGAGCCTAGGGGGACAGGCAATGCACAAATGACCTTTAATTCTGCTGGTCTGTAGTCTCATTGTCTGAGGAACCAAACAATGACCATGGATGGTCATAGGGGATGAACCAGTAGAGGTCCATTGTTGCTGCCATCCTGCCTTGAACTTCGTAGCTCTGCCACCAAACAGACCAATCTGGGGTCATTCAGCATCCAACATTTCACTCAATGTCAATGCTACCCATAGCCAACTTCACAGTCAGTGCCACATAGCAGTCAGCCTCAACGTGCCCAGGGCCAGCCCTTTCTTTGTCTATGCCTGCCCCTGAATACACCCTGCCTAGAGCATCTTGAGTCTAATCAGAGTTCCCTGCATATTCAGTTCTGCTTGGCTTGCCAACATCTCCTTCCTTGGACCCGACAGTTAGTGTGGGCCAAGAGTCTGGGATTTGGTGGGGACTGAACACATCCAAAATTGCAATGTAGCCAGGCCTCTCCAAGTACGCAGGGGTAGAAAATCGGGGACCTCACCAGACTTCAGCCACATGCCCTCCCTGGCCAGCCAGTCCCTCCGCCTGATGGCTTCACAGCCCAAACCTCAATATTCATTTTTAACATAGATGGAGCAGACTGGATGACCATCCCTCATGGAAAATTAACCAAGCGTCAGCCACTATGTGGCTCTTAAGGGCTGGGTATCTATTAAGAGTGGTCCCAAAGTAAAAAAAAAAAAGTGGGTAGATTGAAATACCAGTTGTCAGTGAGAGGGAGGGGTAAGGGGTATGGAGTGTATGAGTTTTTTTCCTTTTTCTTTTCCTGGAGTGATGCAAATGTTCTAAAAATGATCATGGTGATGAATATACAACTATGTGATGATATTGTGAGCCATTGATTACATACTTTGGATGGACTGTATGTGTGTAAAGATACCTCAAAAATATCATTAAAAAAAAGAAAGAGAGAGGTCCCAAAGGCGGTATATCTTTAAATCCATAAATTAATTTAATGGGCCACATGTCTATGCGGTTAATCTTTAATGATTCTGTAGTCTTAGCAAGTCAGAGACTCCCATCTCGCTTACAACCGTGAGTGTTCTGTGGGGGCTCTGACAAGCAATTTTACAATGACTCCATTGACCCTGCTCCCATGTGACAAGGACAGATTTGAGTGTTTGTCCAGGCAACCCCATACACATACTAGGAATAAGAGAGAGGGTCTGAGTGCCATCTGCTCATCGTTCGCCATTTTAATGACACTTACACGAGTCTCCATTTCCTGGTGGGTGTGACTCCATGTTTTTTTGCTGCCCTAATAGCTGCCCTCATTTCTGTTAATCCGCTGTCCACAATAGACTTCCTTTCAGGAACTGCTGACTGACTTGGAGGTGGGGATGCAGGAGTGAGGTACCAGACGTGGGGAATGCGGTTCAAGCCCAACAAGGGAAGTGGCACTGAAGGAATAAGGCTCTCCTCACCCCAGCCCCTCGGCATCTCCCAGGCTCACATGTTTTTACTCCTCCTTCCTTAGATTAAAAAATGGAGGCAATGGCATGGCGGTGGTTCTCAGTCCCAGGTCTGCTGCCTCCCACGGTGGGATTTTCTCTGCACACCTCATCACTGGTTTTCACTTTAATAAAAAGGTGCACGTTCCAGCTGGAACAGATTCCTTCGAGGAGCACCAAGACTTCCTGGGCCCTCGGTCATGATGTGGGGAAGGTGGCCTTGTTCCTGTCGTTCTCGTCCTGAGGGCAGGCCTGGGCCAGCAGGGTTTCTAATGGCAGAGACCGAGGCAGAGAACCCAGGGCTCATCAGTTCATACCCTGGTGGTCTGGTCCTCTGGGGATAGTTGGTCAAATTTCCGTCTCCTTTGGTCCAGACAGACTCAAGGATAGGAGTTACCAGCCTGGGATATAGCTGACCATGTCCTTTTTCCACTTAAAGGCCCTCAGAGGAGCTCTGTTGCCCACAAGAACATTCAAGCATCTCAGCCATCCTTCTGTGGATGGTTCCTGGTGCTCCTCAGGCCTCAGCTCCCACCTCTCTCCCCCGTGGCTGTGTAGTATAGTCCACTGGTCTTGCAGCCTAGCCATTCCTAAGTAGCCAGGCCCTCTTAGGCCTCCACCTCTTGGCCTGTGCTAGTTCCCTTTCTGGGAACTCATTCAGCCCTTAGTCCCTCTCCAAGAAGTCTCCCGACTCCCCCCAGGAGAGCTGAGCACCCCTGTTCTGCTCCCCAGAAAACTTTGCACATCTTTCTACTTAGGGCATTACCCTCTATAGGACAGTAACTGTCCATGTATCCATGCTCCCCCACTGCCCTGGGAGCTCCTGCAGGGCTGTGTCTAAGTTTGTGACATTGCTGACAAGCAAGAAGCCTGACCCCAAGTGCGTGTTTGGCCAGTTTCTGACGACAAGAAGAAAAGATCACAAGCAGATGAAGCTTCCTCCTCGACAGTGACCCATCCCCCAGGCCCCCATGGGCTAGGTTCCTGCTGAAATGGCTTAAACTGCAACAGAGACTGTTTACATTTCAAAAAGACTAGCTGCTTAGATCCTTTATAAAGAGAACCAAGTGTTTGAAATAACTCATATATTTAGAAGTTCATTGAGACACCAGCTTTCTAGGTAGAAAGCAGGGCAGGGCAGAGGCAATTATCAGGGGTGGGGAGGGGGCTGTGGGTGGGAGACCCAATGGGCAGGACTCCAATCCCCCTTGCGCCCCACCTTACCCCATTCGGAGCAGTGGGGCTTTTACCTAAACTAAAATGGTGCTGCTAAAAAGGAAGGGAGGGGCGGTTGCCCACTGTGTAAAGATTGGGATGCCCATGGTTGTTTAGCCAAATGTAGAATTTTGCTTTTTGTCCAGGGTCAGACTTTACCCAGAGTGGTGGGTTTAAAGGAAGGTGATTCGTTTCAAAGTAGAAGGTCTGAGCAAGCTCTGCCCGGGGTTTCCTGCCATGCCACCTGCGTTTGCAAAGACTGTGCTTATGCTAACCGTATCTGGATGAAGGTCTCAGCAGCCACCACCACCCCCTTATCTAAGTCTGTGCCATCTAGGATGACAACACTGGGTGTTGAGTGATGGTCCATGTAACAGGCACCCAGAAAGTAGTCCTGTGGGGCTGGAGTTGGAGCCTGCAGGGCAGTTTAGGACAGAGGATGTGGGGGGAAGGCACTGGCAGGGTGGCTAATGGCAACACCAGGATTGCTCTTCAACCCCTCTTTACCAGCCCTGGCCCTCCCACCGTACCCCTATGCCAACCCTGGCACCCAGCTCCCCTTGCCCCTTCCCTTATCCCCTCACCACATCTGCTCCCGCTCAGCTCACTGACCATGACCCCTGGTCACAGAATGGCTGGGTTGAAAGGGGGCTGAGGTCAGTTCAGCTAACATCCCAAAGGGACACAGGCCCCTCCCTGAATACTAAAGGCCATAAGGTCAAGCCCATTCCAGCCCATCCCCAGCACTGGGGCCTCACCTGAGTCAGAGCCCTACCAGAATGGCTCAAGCAGATTGATAGAGCAGACACATGAATTCACTGCTGTTGGCGGTATTTACTGTCCAAGAGCCATAGACAGTTACAGCTGGAAGAAACCTCAGAATATCTCTAGCCTGGATTTGCTCCATTTATATTCCAAGAGGTGTAATTAGAAGTTGACCAGTTCTGTGGTCAAATGCCTGTGGTAATGCCAGAGGCAGGAAAGAGTGATAGACCAGACAGAGCAAAGGCTCTGCACTCAGATGGCCTGATTTGTACTTTTACTACTTACTAGCTGTGTGGCACGGAGGAGTTAATTAACCTCTCTGTGCTTTAGTTTCTTCTGTAAATTTAGAATCATAGCTGTACTCATCTCGTAAAGTTGATGAGATGCTGGGCACTTATCCTGGTGCCCAGCATACCATTATTATTATTGTATGATGGACTGAACAGAGCTCTACTGGCGTCTTTCCTGCAGGTCTTCTCAGAGCCTTTGCTGAGCTAATAAGTATGATCATCTCTGAGACCAATATGGGGGGAATCTACCAGGCATCCTTCCAAATGTGCCCACAGAAACCATTCTACCCAAAAGGACAGACATTCCATGAGATATACTCTGGGATTCCAGAGCAGGTCTGTTTTATCCTAGAAGAAGCAGCAACCAGAGAGGTACAATGAACAGCCCAAGGTCACACAGCAAGCGTGTAATGACAGAATTGGGACTAGAATAGAGGTCTCCTGGCTCCCATTCCAGTGCTCCTTCTGGTATGCACCACTGCTTTCATCTATAGGATGATGATGGTGACGATAATAAAATAACTGACATTTACTGTGTGTTTACTTAGTGCCAGTCTCCTTATATTCATGATTTCATCTGTCCTAACACTTAGTTGTAACCCTCATACCCACTGAGCATTGAACTTAGGGAGGGCAGGTTACTCGTCCAGCATCACCCACCCAGTGAATGGCAGCAGCAGGGCTCAGACCTGTGTCTGCTTGGCCCCAAGGCCCTGGCTTCACTACCACATGATGTCATGGATGGATGTCAGAAGGCAGAGTTGTAGACCTGAGCCAGGGTTGGTACCCTTGAAAAGATCGATGTATCTGGCTTTTCACCCTGCTCTTCTCGGGACAGCTAGGTTTGGGGCTTCCCTAGCCCTAGCCTTGGTCGCTGGCCCAGGCCATGGGGACTGCCACTTAGCACCAGGCTCTTTTACCAGATGGTTTTGGGCAGGGCTGGGCTTTGGCAGCCGCTCTGCTGGAAGCTGCTCTGTGCTGAGAGCCTCTTGTCAGCCTGAGATCAGGACGAGCCCTGGATGCAGCTCCCCCTCAGGGCTCCCTGTTAAATAAAGATGTCACGGTTGTTCCACCAAAAGGGCCCTTTGTCTGAAGCCCTTACAGCCCACGCGTCCTCTGCCCCTGGAATGCCCATTTCTGTCAGCATGAAGAGCCCCTCTGTTCACCACTGGCTGCTGGGTGAGCGGTGTCCAGCCTGGGGGCTGGCTGGGGTGGGCAGCAGGGCGCTAGCTCTCCGGGCCTGGCAGGAAACCTGCCCTTTCTGACCTTCCTCCCCTCCCTTTCAGACACATTGCCCTGGCAATGACTCCCTGGGGATGGTTTCTCTCCTGCCTCCCTTAGCTCCTCCCTAACATTGCCCCTTCCTAAAACTCTCCCAACCATCCTGCCAGGAGTCTCGTTCTGCGCATGCCTGACCTTCTCTTCCTTCTTTTTCTCTGTCGGTCTATCTCTCTTTTTCAGTTCTTTTTCTTCTTACCCTTCCTGGGGAGAAAACATGTACTATGTGGGCAAGTTCCACCTACTCCTACTGTGTAAGCATGGGGGCGTGGATTCCGCCACCTACCTTAGCTGTGGCTTCACCCCCAACAGCCATTTGGTTAGCTACTTTTTTTTTTTTTTGCATATTCATCATCATGATCATTTCTTAGAACATTTGCATCAATTAAGAAAAAGAAATAAAACAAAAACAGAAAAAAAAAATTATACATACCATACCCCTTACCTCCTCTCTCTTTCATTGATCACTAGCATTTCAAACTAAATTTATTTTAACATTTGTTCCCCCTATTTTTTATTTTTAGTCCATATGTTCTACTCATCTGTTGACAAGGTGGATAAAAGGAGCATCAGACACAAGGTTTTCACAACCACATAGTCACATTGTGAAAGCTATATCATTATACAATCATCATTAAGAAACATGGCTACTGGAACACAGCTCTACATTTTCAGGCAGTTCCCTCCAGCCTCTCCATTACTGGTTAGCTATTTTTATTAATTGGCTGGTTTATTTGTTGAGAAATTGGCTATCCAGTTGGTTGGTTAGTTGATTGGATGGATGGATGGAGAGCTATTTCATTATTTCATTAAACTAGCTGATTGATTACATGGCTGGTTGGTTGGGTAATTGGTTGACCGTGTCCTCCAAGGTACAGTCCTTGAGCCTTCCCATCATTGTTAGCCTGAGTTGACTTTGCTTTTGGTTTTCCAGTTCCAAACCTCATCAGATCTTCTTCCTATCTTTCCACAGGCACTTGTCCGACTGCCTCCCCATATCTCACAGTGTGATGAAGTCTTTCAGTTCTTTGAGACCAGACCAGAGGATGTCAACCCCCCAAAAGAGTAAGTTGTAGCTGAGGCCTCTGCTGTGGGTTTGGGAAAAAGCTGAGGCCAACCCTGAGAGGCTGAGGAAACAGGGAGACGGGTAGAGGGAGAGCTAGCAAGGGCAACCAGGCTAAGGAAAGATAAGCCAAAGGAATGAGAGACTGTTTTGGTTTGTAAAAGCTGCCAATATGCAATATACCAGAAACAGAATGGCTTTTTAAAAGGGGAATTTATTAAGTTGCAAGTTTACAGTTCTAAGGCTGTGAAAATGCCCAAATTAAGGCAAGGCTATAAAAATATCCAAACAAAATGGTGATGTCTGCTAGCATTCTCTCCAGGCTTCTTCAGTGGCCTCCCTGGGGCATTTTCTTTATGCATCTCCAAAGGTCTCTAGTTGTATGGGTTCTATGGGTTCTGAAGCCTTTCCAAAATGGTTCCCTCTTAAAGGGCTCCAGTAAGCAACCCCACCTTGAATGGATGGAGATGGGTCTCCATGGAAACCATCTAATCAAAAGTTACCACCCATGATTTGGGTGGGTTACATCTCCATAGAAACAATAAAAAGATCCCACCCAGCAATATTGAATGAGGATTAGAGGATATGGCTTTTCAAACTGGCACAGAGACCATTTATTCCCAAAACTCCTATTGCCAAACTAAAAGCTTGCACCTTATTTCCCTTACCCCAGGCCTGGCAAGTGAGGGTGCCTCTGCATTTGGAGAGCAGGTTCCAGCCTCCTTACAAGGTGACTGTAAAGAGCAGATGAGAATACATAAAATATAATGGATATGCCATTCAGATGCTCAAGGTAGCAGTCGTTGTTTTTAATGGTTAATGCTACAAAGCTCCCCCACTGAAATGGAGACATGGAAGGTCATGTGTTTGCCATGCTGAAAACTCATCCATTGAACAATTTAGCTGTCCTGGGCTGCTATAACAGATTCTATAACCATCATCATTAAAAATAATAATGAATGTGTATGGACTGTTTCACAAATGGCTTTTACCCTTGGCATTTTGTAATAGGCAACAATTGAGGCCCAGTAAATTTAGGTGATTTTCCCAAAGTCACACAACTGGCTGAATAAGTAAAAGGTGCAAGATTTGAACCCAAGTCTTACTCCTTGTGGCCCAGGGCTAGCTGATGTTTCCCTGTCAGATTACATGATTTAACTTTTAGAGAGAGATGGGGAACTAAATGGGTCTTTTCTCTCTCTGGAATCAGGTCCCTCTGGGCTCGTGAATCCAGGTGCCCCACCCAGCCATGCAAACTTATCATGCATGCGACCAAACTCCATTCCCACGGCCCCTGTGTCTTGCTCACAAGGGTCCCTCACCTACATGCCACAGCATGTATCCTCAACATTCTTAATGGGAGAAAACTCCAGTGTCTACCCGGGAGCTGATGGGTGGAAGAAGCTAGCCAGGAGGGTGTGGATTGCAGGGAGGACAGGGGAGGACTCAAGGGGAGGCTAACTGGTCACCCCCCTCCATATATCTGTACCCCTGAAATCTTAAATGACCAGAGTGGATGAAAGAGAGGCAAATGGCATGGGTACCACAGAGGGAAGGTAAAGAATGAGACAGAGGGTTTCTCTGGGCACAGGTGGGGAGAAGCTGGAGAAAGCTGAAGACGGCTGTTGCAGTGCCCAGCTCCCCAGGGACATTCACAATGTGCTCTCTGTGAATGGTGCCCATGAAGGCTATTGAGTGTGCAGACTGCACACCCTATGTGGCACTCCTGCCTAACAGAGCCCCTCTCTTCTCGCCCATGCCGTGAGACTAGAGTGCCTGAGATGTCCTAGCCCTTTGGAGAAGGACAAAGCGTTATCTGCCTCAGAGGCTCACCTGCTGAGCCTCTCCATTACCGGCTGCCATTGACTTACAAAACAAGCAAACATTATGAATCATCAGAAATTCATCAGTGATTCGGGTCACACTGTAGCGCTTTCGAAAGCCACGGAATATCGGCTGCAAGTTCTTGAGTTCATGTCACAACTCTGCCGCTTACTAGCTGCATAATTTCAAGGCAGATCAGTTTTGTAGTTTGCTCAGCCCTCCATTTGCTCATCTGTAAATGGGAAATAGTGATTAATCCCTGCTCTTTCTACCTCCGTGGGTAATGTGTGAATCCCCAATGACATGAGGTCTGGAAAAGAGCTTTGTAAATGACAAAATAAGATGCAATTCCTTGTTGCATCAGAGGGAGAAGCATTTTTCTCACTGTACCTACCTTGTGTCAGGCTTATGAGAGAAGTCTGTGCCAAGAGTTGTATATTCTCATACCCACATTACAGAAAAAGAATGGAGGTCCACAGCTGGAGCTGGGATTTGAACCCAGAACTTTCTTGTCCCAAACAGAAGGCCCAGGCTCTTTCCACCTCTTCCACTTGCCTCCCTGGTATTTGGGAGGAACTGGGGACAGGAATGTGGGTCCCAATGCCTCTCTGTGCCCCTTTCTGTCCTCCCCTCCTTGTGCCCCTGCCCCTTCCCTCTCCAGTCTCCCAGGGCAGAAGAAGGGATTCCAGCCTGGCACCCAGCCCCCTAGGTCCACACCTGGCCCTGCCCTTCCCCAGCCATGGCGATGACCTCTCTGAGCCGCCTGTTCTCCTTCCTAACAGGAAGAGGGGAGATGTTCCTCCCTAAGTGGGTTGTCACAGGAATCAGATATGGTCATGTACCCCAGAGGTGGGAGAAAGGGGTTCTTGCTGGCCAGTCAGATGAATAAATTAGCCCTTTTTCATGTATCAACTTGTACACTAACAGCAATAGGTCAGCTCAGGAGACTCCCAAGGAACAGTGGTGGCTCAGCTCAGCAAGACGGTTATGCATTGGCAAGGCAACGTGGCAGAGCTTCACAGGGCCAGGCTTTAGGATCAGGCCCTGCCACAGAAGGCTCTGTGACCTTTGAGCATTTGCTCAACCTCTCTGTGTTTCCATATTTCCATCCCTAAAATGAGGTGCTGCTGAACTCATGGGGTAGTCACGAGAGTTTGCTGAGATAACGTGTGTTATGTCTCACCCAGCAAAGTGCTCTTGGCACATAGTAGGTGTTCAAACCTTTGTTTGTGGACAACAAGGAACAGAACAGAGTGTGGTTTGGTGCATGCTCTGCCCTAGCGGAGCACAGCCTGGCTGCCACAGGGAGGGATTGTAAAGCATTTGGCCTCTAAGTCACCATGGCAGTGGGGGTTAGCTGCCTTGTTTGAGGAGGTACCAGCCACCTGGACCACTTCACGACTGGTCTGTCAAGAGGTGGGTCTGCAAACAGGAATCCCTCTAGCCCCAAGACAGCCCCATATTCAGGAAGTGGGGTCAGCTGTGGTCGACAGTTCTGAAGGGCTCCTTCTCCCCTGGCCCAGCCCATATCCATTCCACCCCGAGGACCTGCCAGGACAGACCTGTGCCCCACTGCAGGATGTGCTCGCCAGAAAAGAGCCTGACCTTCCCAGGCCACCTCCATCATGAAACAGAAACATAGGATCAAGTAACATCATATTTTGACTCTGGGGCGACTGTGGAGTGGCTTATCAAATTATCAAAGCCTGTGGATTTAATTGGAATTTTACAGATAACCCCTGGGCTCTTTCAAGTGTGCTATGCAGGGCGCCTGGAGAATTCACTGGGGCTGGGGCAGGAGGAACATATTCCTTTTCAATCCTGCAGTGGGAAGACAAGATCTGAGACAGCCCAGCCTTGATGGGGGAGGTGGGCAGCAGGCCGAGCGCCAGGCTCTGACCCCAGGCAGCTGGCTCCCGTGGAGAGCTGGGCCCGTGTCTTGACTCCTAGTGGCTGCTCATCATTCATGACCCGGCAAGGAAAAGATTCTCCTTACTATGCTTTTAAGGCGCTTGACACAGAGCAGCCACGTTGGTGTCTTCTTCTTGTGAGGCTGCTGGCAGCCTCTGTTCTCACCTCCCCTAACTCGTCACTCTGGTGATGTGAATTGCCGCTGGGTGCAGGAGCAGTGCTGAGCTCTTCTCGGGCACCTCCTGGGGCCTCCAACCCTGGTGCTTGTTCTAGGTTCACCTATTTCCTTCCATCCGGGCTCTGACCATGTCTCAGCGTCTCCCCTGCCCTTGCCCCCAACGTCTCTCCTCTGCATTGTTGCTGTGGTCTCCTAGCTGCTCTGCTCACCCTGCTTCTGCCCGTGCCCGCTGTGGTCTGTTGTCAGCACAGTGATAGGAATGATCATTAAAAATAGATGTCAGGGCGGCTGCCGTGGCTCAGCAGGCAGAGCTCCGACCTGCCGTGCTGGAGGTCTGGAGTTCGATCCCTGGTGCCTCCTGCCCATATGCAAATTAAAAAAAAAAAAATAGATGTCAGATAGTGTCACCTCTCTGATCAGGATCCTTCAGTGGCGTTCAGGTCCACCCCATTGTCCAGTAGTTGCAGCCCGCATCGCTCCCCACTGGCTTGCTCTGCTCCAGCCATGCTGGCCTGCCTGCTGATTCTCCAGCCCACCAGCGGTGTTCCCACACTGGGGCCTTTGCACAGGCTGTTCCCTCCACCTAAAATGCCCCCTCCCTCCCCAGGAGAACCCCTTGGCCTGTCCCCACACCTCCATCAAGCCTTCTCAGCGAGGCCTTTCCTGGCCTCTTTACTCACTTTGTCGATGGGGTTCTCCCACTAGAAAGTCAGCTCAGGAGAACAGGAACTTGGATCCATTCTGTTCCTTGCTCCCTTCCCAATGCCAAGAACAGTGTCTGGCCCAGAGCTCAAGAAATGGGGGGCAAATGACAGTTTTCATTGGTGGTCATTGTAGTCTTACATGGTGGGTGTGACGGTGACATGATTTTACAGGGGCTTATGGCTCAGGTGCTTGTTCTAGGTTCATCTAGGTGTTAAGATGCAGCATCTCAGCTAAGTTCACCCAGCTGGCGAGTGGCTGGGTCAAGGTCGAACCTGGCAGGTAGCTCCAGACTGAAGCTTTTCATCACTGCCCCATCCCATCTCCCAGTCCGTGCCTCCTAAGATTTTCCCACCTCCTCAACAGCAGCCCCACCCAAGCCAGGGCAGGAGGAGACAAACCTTGGCCCCTGTGACGTTTGTTTTCCTTTGGAGGTTGGTGTGTCCTTGGAAAACTGGCAGTTGAGTGGGACTCGGAGGTAGGAGAGGCAGAGTGTTTGGTGTGGGTGTGGGTGTGTATGCGTGCACACATACACGTGCATTTTGATGGAAGGGAGGGAAGCAGGAAGGAAGGAGAGCCTAATTGCTCACCTCCTATGAGCTCTACGTGCTATTATCTCACTTAAATCTCAGGGCACCCCATGAAGTTGATATTATCTCATTTAACAGATGGGGTACGAAGGCCCCAGCAGTCATGTGGCTTACCCCAGGCCACACACCAGGAAACAGAATGGCAGGATTTGAAGCCCGGGTCTTTGTGCCTCGGAAGCCTGGGTGCTGTCTCTTCAGGCCGCTCTTCCCCTCCCTCAGTGTGAGCTGAGCCTGACTCTTCCCCAGCCCCCGGCCCATTGCTTCAGGGCAATGAGGGACTGGGTGGACAGGGGACAGACAAGGGAAGCTGGCAGTGACACATCTTAGCCTTTCCTGCATGGATTCTGTGTGGATTCAGCCATCCATGTTGCTGGTTCAGGGTGGGGCAGTGGCTCAGGTTAGGCACCCCCATGTTGTGGAGGGAAAACTGAGTCCAGGGATGGGTTAAGTGTGCTTCCCTCTTGTGATATGCTTATCGTCCCACTGGCCAGCCCACTCGCCTGGGTGCTTTCAGCCAGCAGGGACCACATCTGAGGTGACTCAGTGCCCAGTGTGGCCCAGTAGCACATAGTAGACCCACAGTTATGGATGAGCAGCGCTTGGGCTCTTCCTGCTCCTTGCTGCCCCTTCTCAGCCTGAGGCCTCGGTTGGTCCCCTTAGCTTGTTTCTTCCAGAGGAAGCCAGTCAAGACCCTGGTGAAATTTTTGGCATGGCATGGGAGGAGTGGAGCCCTGCTAAACAGGTTTTTGTTCTTCAGCCCCAAGGCCCACAGAGTCACTCTCTCTTATGGCCTAGAACAGTGCCCCTGTGTTCTGAAGGATTTGGGGTGAGAGGGGATGGGCTCACAGCCAGATCAGGACCATCCTGCTGCCAGCCTGCCCACAGTGCCCCCTTCCATCTGGCCCCAAGGGCTTAAGCAGGGATTGTGGTGGGAAACCCCCTGCCACTGTCTCCCCTCCCCAGCACGACAATGAGGCAGATTCTATCCCCACGCCCTGCCCTCTGTGGTGTCCATACCCCTCGGGAGACACCAAGGCAGGTCAAGAAGAAAGGGAGGCAGTCCTATGTGCTGGCCCAGAGCACTGGGTCTGGGGTCTGGGGTCTAGGGTAGGGGGTGGTTAGGGTGACCGATGGCTGATGTGGAGGACACTGATGATTCCAGGAAGGAGGCCAGGGTGAGGTCGAAGCAAGACAACAACAAAAAAAATTCACTCTTCTGCAAGATGTCGCCACCTTCTCTTCCCAATTTTATTTTGGAGGTGGTTGTCCTCTCTAAGAATGGCTGGTAAACTGTGGGGAGCCCAAGGTGGGCACCTCGAGGTTGTGGCTGCCCTTCTTCTGGAGAAGAAGGATCCAGGAGGGCAGAAAGGTCTTTGCCAGCCCGTGGGACCCGGCAGGAAGACGGAAGCCATGTCCACTGGATTAAGACACTGTGTGGCAGTGCAACCCAGGGCAGCACTGGGGAATTGGGGAGGCTCCTGCAGGAGCCCCAGCATCCTCAATCTCAGTCGAATTTCAGGTCTGGCCTGCTGGGGAAGGCAGGTCAGCTGTTCCAGTGGGTCTGGCTGCCAATGTTCTGAGTTAGAATCCAGACTTCTCTGCCTCCTCCCCCTCCAGCTGCACATCCTTGGTCTGACGGGGAAACCTTCCCTTCTCTGTGAGTCATGCCTAGGTCCCGGGCAAGAATGAAATGATGTGTGTGGAGCACACAGTAGGCGCCGAATCATGGCACCTTCTTCTCTTCCCTTCCCTTTCCTTCTCTGGGAGGCAAGTTGAAAGGCATGCAGGGATTGCACAGGCCAGTGAACTCAAGGCTACCACAAGTTTGAAATT
>PVIY010007247.1:30188-83089 GCA_004026745.1 Myrmecophaga tridactyla | reverse complement strand
TATGTCCCTGCTTTCAGTCCTTCTGAGTATATACCTAGTAATGTGATTGCTGGATCATATGGCAGTTCTGTAGTAAGCTTCCTGATCTGTCATTTACTCTTACATCCTTCCCAAGAGAAATTGACTGCATCTCTTTCCAGTGCTCTTGTTGGGATACATGTATTATTGTTCTACCATGGGTAAGATTGGAGGGTAGCTAAAACAAGGGCCTTACATGCTTACAACAGGTCCTTCCCTCTACTCCTCTATTTCTTGTCTTGGCATTATCACCTCTTTGGTCTTCTGCCCTCCAGGCAAGCCAGAATCTTCAATAACCAAAGTTCCAAATTTGAGCTTAGGTAGAATAGATGTTCTTTAAGGCTTTAGTCTTCCAAAGTAAGCCATGTCCTCCAGTTCAGCATATGAAAGCTCTGCGTTAATTATGATTTGGGGCAGAGTCCAAACTAATAACATTTTTTATTTAATGTTTTCTGTCTGTACGGCTCCCTCAAGTACTTCATGACGAGGAAGGTGACCGACTAAGAAACAGTAGCCATTCCTGATTCAAGAGAATTCCATTGAGTATCAGCCCTATACTTACCTTAGCTCACAAAAAGAGCCCAAAGAGTGAACCATTTAAATGAAATGTGTTCCCCCATTTCAGGAGCTCTTACATATAAATTGGTTTGACTTACTGTAAACTTCTTCATAACTTAAAACCTTCACACAAACCCAAACATATTCCCTAGAAGGAGACTATCTATTACCTGAAAAGATAGTTATTGTATTTTGAAGGAACTTCTAGAGCTCAACTTTTATTATTTTCCATTTAAATCATTAATCAGTTATCCCAGTTATTGGCACCAGGGTGAACTGTTGTCTATCAAAACAAAAGCAAACCCAGGTCCCACAATAAACATATGCATCTTTGAAGAAAACCGACATATGTCTTATAAAAATTAATAAATGAGAGAAACAATTTTTTCTCCAATGACTGATCCACAAAAGTTGTGTTTATTTTCCTGCATGCTTTCAAATATTCTGAACGATTAAAAACTTATTCCTTGAGGCTCCGAATTTCATATTTTCCTGATATAGCCAGACTGTATAGAAATGAAGCGAATGTAAGTTGTTATTTATTATAACTTACTTGGCAGTAGAAGGGGACAAAAAGGAGGATTCATTTTAGTGTTTCTAATCTCTGGACAGCTAAAGGTTGAAATCTATAGGGAAAAATAGTTCTCAGGAACTAAAAGGCCAAGGCACTAGCAGAGAGCAATTTGAATTAAATAACCTATCAAAGTTATTTTGGGGCCTTTTCTCTAGAATATGTCCTACATGTGATCTCACTTTAGGAGAACCATTTACTAAGTTCATGGGAAAAAGAACTGTCTCCTTGAATAGCTGTGATTCTAGAAAGGTAAGCCCTTAGGTGCTCAGGGGTGGAAATAAGGGATATGATTAGTGAAGTGGTGCTAATACTAACCGAGTTTTCTCCCATCTACCTACTAGGCGACCACACCTATACTCACATGCCAGGAAGAGTAAGAGCAAGGCAATAATTTGAGCACACCAGTCAAATATATACTTCTTTCTTATGCATTCGCAGTGGTAAGGAATGTAATGTTTACTGTTAGCATCTCTGCATCTAATACTTGTCAAAATAAGAAGTTAAAAATAAATTTTATCTGGATTTATATATATATATATATATATATATATATATAAGCATAAACAACTAATCTTAACCTGTTGCACCTTCTTCATAATTCTATTTTGGCTGCATTTAAATCCGGTAGTAAGAATAGGCATTACAGAGCATCCCCTCATACATTTAAAAGATGCTAATGAACGTACACTGATGAATAAAATAGATTTGCCTCTAGCCTCACAGAGTTGCCAATCTAAAGAAAGAAGCAAAAATAAGTGGTCGAGCAAATACTTATAGGATGCTCAAAAGGGAATGAAAAGATGTAGCGAAAGAGAAAATTGGGGAGTGAGAATAGGGAGCATGGTTAGATGGGCAGACAGAGAAGATTTCCTGAAGAGGCCACATCTAAATGAAAGTAAATTGGGGAGAAATTGAGGGATCAGTAGGTGCTGAGGATAAAGGAACTGAAAGACAGGCTGTGTAGGGGAGAACGGCACAAAGTAAAAACTGAGGTCATCAGGAGTCACATGGTTCAGAACTTGAGAGAACCTCAGAGAGAGTTTCTGTTTCAGCATAAATGTGATGGGAAGTAAAGGAGTGACATGACCAAATCCCTATTTTGGGGGAAAAAGAAAGAAATGAAGAAGTTAATCTAACCGCTTTGTGAGAAATAGTTCAAAGGGCATTAGGGCAGATGCAGGACACAATTAGAATGCATTGAAGAGTTTTGTGTAATTAATGATGGTGGGATGCACGATTAATGGATGGAGAGAGAAATAAGTGGCTTTAAGGAAGATGTTAGAGAGAGCCATGATTGGCTTGGCGATGAGAACAAATGGGGTCTTTGCAAGGAAGAATGCATTTCCTCAAAGGCAGATGATTTCCAATTCAATTAACATTTACTATGTCTCATACTGTGCCAAGCTTTGCCAAGGTAATTTCACTTACATGGTAAAATGAAAACTTACCTTTTGAGGGTGCAGTTTTAATATGTCTGATTTGCAGATCAGAAGTGGGTGCGTTCATCAAAAACTGAGGTTAACAAGTAGGAAAAATAAAATTGGGTTCCAGGTCTATTTTTTCAGCAACATCACTGATTTTGCTTCTGGTGAATTTATTCTGGGAGCTTATTCTTATTCCTAAACTTCTCCCTGACCCCTCTTACACTCATTTAACACTACTGTTTTTTCTCATTTTATGCCATGGAAAATCATTCATATAATTTTCTATGATAGCAATGTCCTGGGCAAGTATGTTATTATCTCTGCTATACTTTAATTACAGCCTGATCGCTGGGCTAACCCAATAGCAGGCACATGAAAAAACAAACATCAAGTGAGTACTTAATAAGAAATAGTTATTAAACTTGGTCTTTGATTTACAATATCTCTAATGGTCATCTCATACATATACAAACATGTACATGCACAAAGATGAGTTTCCCAAATGATGTGAGAAGCAAAAGATATGCAGATAGGGCCAAGCTAAAGCCAGGGTCAAAGATGACAAGATTATTCAAGAAAATCAGAACAATGACTGACTGGTTTCCCTGCTATAAAAAATCATGCTTTAAAATGTCCCCAATTCCCAGCAGGCCAATATTTTTAGAATTTCATTCTAAACTTCACATGGCAATGCGAGTGACAGAACCACCAAAACAATTTTTATAATGAACAAGTAGAAAGACTGAAACAACATGATTATAAGAGAAAAAAAATGAAACAAGAATATAATAGTACAGAAATAAACTTTCACATTTTTGATCAACTGATTTTCAACAAAAATGAAGCATTAAAATGGGAAAATAGTAGTCTTTTAAATAGATGATACTGATCTAATTGGATATCTGTGTGGAATAAAATGAACCTTTTTCCTTTCCTCACACCCTGCATAAAAAAAGCAGAGAAGAAAAGGTTTCTATTCTTGGGTTAGAGAAAGATTCTTAGATAGGACTCAAGAAGCACAAATCATAAAACCAAAAAACATTGATAAATTGAACGTCATCAAAATTAAAATATTTGACATTTAAAAAAATACCATTAAGAGATTGAAAAGACAAGCTATCAATTGGAAGAAAGTTTTTGGAAATCACACATCTGAAATGGCTTATATCCAGAACATATGAAGAACTCGTATAACTCAATGAAAAGAAGACTAACGATCCATTAAAATAAATGGGTAATATTTGAATTGAGACTTCATTAAAAAATATATAGAAAGTCCAATAATCCTATGAAAAGAAAATCTCAACATCTTATTCATTAGGGAAATGTAAAACCACACCCACTAAAAGAGCAAAAACTCAAAAAGTGCCAATATCAAGTATGAGAAGAATGTGAAGCAACTAAAATTGTAGGTTGGAATACATTGTTGATGGGAATTCAAAATGGTACAATCACTTTGGAAAATAGTTTGCCAGTTATTTAAAATGCTAAACATTCATTTTAACATATGACCCAGCAATGCCATACTTCTAGGTACTACCTAAGAGAAATGATGGCACATTAACAAAATTCTAGAAAAGACAAAATTGTACAACGTAAGGCAGATCAACATTTTCTGGGGCTGATGGTGAGGATTAGGGATGGGCTAGAATGGGGCACGAAGGAATTTTTTTCAGGGGGTGTTGAAATGTTCTAAAACTCGACTGTGATGATGATTTCAAGGCTAAAATTATTACTAAAATCTCATAAAACTATACATCAAAAATGGGTGAATTTTATGGTGTGTAAATTATTTCTCAGTAACGCTGTTTGTGAAAAAGCTCCTTCAATAAATACAAAATTCCCCCAAACTTTTAATGTGAAAAGCAACAACCAGGAAAGAAGGCTCTTGAGAAGATACTGTCCTTCACCCTCCAAAACAGGATGAAAATTAAGTTAATGTAATTTCAGAATTAAACATACTCAAGCTCAAATTGTGAGAGCTAAAGTGATATTGTTTGAAGAAGACAAAAAACAGAAAGGTCTCTAGGACATAATGCAAAGAATCAAATTACTTGGGTTCCTCTCTTTGTTCTGCAACTGTTTCTTTGAACAAAACACTCACCTTATTTGGAATTCAGGGTTCTTATTGGGAAAATGGGCAGGTTAGATTTAGATAAATCTCTAGCTTAGGATTGTATATGAGTATGTATGTCCACATTTTCAAGGTCGGTGACTGAGGGAATAAATGAAAAAGAATTCCTGAACTATGAGATATGTACAATGTATCTTGAATGATGGAAATGATTGGAATGAATGAAGGTGAGGAAAAGGGAAATACTATCTGGAAAATGCTCCTTGTAAAGGTAGAAATTAAACACTTTTCTGAAAGTTGAATTAAAATGTATATTTAAGGTCCAGTTCTAAAAGGCTTCCTTCTGGTAATAACCTTTCATGCTTGTATAATTTACCACTTAGAGAGCACTTTACTGTTGATCTCATTGTACATTTATTACAATCCAAAGAAGTGGTTATTATTTTATCCTCTCTATTAATGCAGTTCACAGAATTTAATGAACTTCAAAGTCACATGGCTTGAACATGGTAGAAACATAATGCAGAGAAAGCTTTCTGATAGCAAAACTAGTGCTGTTCTGCAATCAGTTATCTGCAGCTGGGAGAACTTTGGGACACCCTATTCTCCTTGTCCCCAAGGTGGTCTTAGAGAGGCTAAATCTCTGTCATTCTATATGACTAATTTCATATAAGGAATATTTAAAATCTTAGTGCAAAACAGGTGTATCTAACACTCTGTGTCCAAACTTGCTTTCGTCTAACATCATCAGGAAAAACAATACCTGCAGTACCATATTTGCATACATCATTTTATTCTTGTTCACTATTGTTTGGATTTTCTGGAATGAAATGAGTTGGTTTTAAAAAGGGAATATGAAGTTGCAAGTTTACAGTTCTAAGGCTGCAAAAATGTCCAAACTAAGGCAGCCAGAAGCCCCTGACTCAAGAAAAGGCCAATTGGGCTGGCCTTCCGCTATCAGCTGGGAAGGCACATGGCTGGCATCTGTGGTCCTTTGGGTTTTGATTTCAAATAGCTTCCCTGGGATGCTTTCTTTCTACACCTCCAAACGTCTGGGTCATGCATTGGCTCTGTTGGCTCTGAACTCTCTCCAAAATGCCTCCCCTTTTAAAAGACTCCTGCAAGCTAATCAAGACACACCTTAGATGGGCAGAGTCAGATCTCCATCTAATCCAAGGTCACACTCACAAGTGAGTGGATTCTATCTCCATGGAAACAATCTAATCAAAGGCTCTTCTGGGGCAAATAACATTTCAAACCAGCACAACTATGCATCAACTCCATCTACAGAGCTCATCAATATGCCAATTTAAATTGTGGACTACTCTAGTCTTGGTATGGCAGCATTCCCCTGCACAAAACTGGCAGTCAAATGTTAGCTTCAGGCCCAAATTCACTTTTAGAAGGCACACACAACACATGATTTTTCCCGAATATCTTTTTATGATGAGTCTGGATGTAACATATGAATGATTTATATTTAAAAAAACATTTTTATTTAAAATGAAATCACATATCAATGTGTGAACTAAATTGCAATGAGTGTGTGTAATTGCATTATTGGTACTTAAAAAGTTCTTCATTTCATTTTCTTTAATTAGTGAGGTTGTGAGTTTACAGAACAATCATGTGCAAAATATATCATTCCACTATACCAGCCTATTATTAAAACATTGCATTAGTGTAGAGCATTTGTTACAATTGATGATAGCACATTTTTATAATTGTACTATTAACTATAGTCCCTTGTCTGACTTAAAGTTCATTAAGTAGTGTGTTTCCATGGATTCTTTTAAAAGAATTATTCTGTCACCATATATACAATCTAACAGTTCCCCACTTAATCATATTCAGATACATATTTTAGTGCTGTTAAGTATATGCACAATATTGTGCTACCATTACCAACATCCATTACCAAAACATTCCCATCGTTCCAAATAGGAGCCCTGCATGCTATACGCCTTAGCTTCATTTCATTTACTGGAGGAGTTCATTGTTCTCAAAGCTGGAGGCCAAAAATCACTGGTGTATTGCAGGCAAGATGAACTTTTTTTAGCATTTAGTAACATTTTCACACAGAAGGAAATTTATTAACCAGACTTTTTCATGATCAATGCTGCTTAAATTATTCTAATATTGTAATGATGTTAAATGTTATTCACAAGTACTAGAATACTTAAGGAATTTGAAATTAATTGTGGAAGAAAATGAAATAGACCACTAAGAATGATGTTCTGTTACCTTCACAAGTACACATGTGCACACACTCACACACACGTAAGCTTAATCTTCCATATAGTTTGCTAATTCATATGGCAAATTGTTGCAATTTTTAAAAACACAATATTAAGAACAGACTTTCAAACAGAGAATCTTGTCTTTATCTTATTGTAGGGTTTATCATACTGTGTTACAACTGCCTTTTTACCCTATGATGGTGAGGACATTATCCTACAACAACTGTACATTTTTTGAGGATAAATACCAAGCCTTGTCTTTATCCTTTTATCATCAGTACCAGTATATTGCCTGCTGTATAACTGAAGTTCAATCAATACATTTTCGTTGAGTGAAAAGGAGTAAATAAATGGGTACATAAGCAAAACTAAATTTAGGGAGGTGTTTACGATATGGAGAAGAAAAATATTATTCGTAGAGTCAGAGAGTCCTGGATTCCAAACAGATTCCTATGTCACAAGTACAAGAACACTAAGGAAAATGACTTCTCATTTACGGTATGCATATTTGTTCCCTTCCTTTCTATGCTTTGGGGATAGTAGTTCTTGGAATTCAGATGCCATTCTGACATTCAAATCTGGCTTGATATCACTTTATAAATCTTATTACATTGGTTTGGATGGAGAGGAGAGTGTTGAAAAGTAAAATTCAGATATAAATGTAGTAAAGATGCTTCTACCATTGGGGATGGTATGACTCCTCCTAGGAGACAAGGAAGCAAAAAGCCTCTGAAGTATTAGTTTCAACTTTCATCAGAACAAAAGATTTTTATATGGGGATAAAATAAAAGGATGAGATATAAACATGATACATATTACTTTCTAGCATTAAAAAAAAACTGTCTATCAAACAAACATGAAGAGGAATTATGAGGGGAGAAATGACCGGATATGCAATTTGTATCTATATGTGAAGGGTGAAGGTGAGTGGTAACAACTTTTTAAACAAATTCTCAGTTTGAGGCCATGTCAGTTTGAAGCTATTATGTACCCTAGAAAAGCCACATCCTTTAATCCTCAGTCAATATTGCTAGGTGGAACATTTTTGGTTGTTTCCATGGAGATATGACCCACCCAATTGTGGATGGTAACTTTTGATTAGATGGTTTCCATAGAGCTCAGTCTCCACCCATTCAAGGTGGGGTTGCTTACTGGGACCCTTTAAGAGGGAACCGTTTTGGAAAAAGCTTGAAAGCCACCAGAACCAACAGAATCCATGCAGCCAGAGATCTTTGGAGATGAAGAAGAAAAACACCCCCGGGGGAGCGTCATGAAACAAGAAGCCCAGAGAGAAAGCTAGCAGACATTGCCCTGTGCCCAACCAGCTGAGAGAGAAACCTGGAACTTCATTGGCCCTTTCTTTGGAGCTAAGCACCGTTCCCGCGATGCCTTAATTTGGACATTTTTATAACCTTGCTTTAATTTGGACATTTTCACGGGTTTAGAACTGTAAACTTGCAACTTCATAAATTCCTCTTTTCAAAAGCTGTTACGTTTTTGGTATATCACATCCCGGCAGCTTGCAAATTAGAACAGAGGCCTGGCCCGAAAGCACATTTTCTTTTCTGTATATATTAAGGACAAGTTTTTAAATAATTTAATGTTCAGACCATACAGTAGACACTTCATCTTCCTATAGGACATGATTTCAAATACATCTTAAAACTTTACAGACAAAAATGCTGCTCTAGTATATAATCCTTTTATAAATATGATTTTTATATCAAAATAACTAAAAGGCAACCGCTTTTCAGTTCTTTAGCTTTCTACGTTTTTCTTTGTCAGTTGACAAGATTTCCTTCCTGACTAAAGCATTTGATGAAAAAGGTTTTAATGACTTTACCTTATTCCATGTACAGGATAAGGTGACTTACACAGGCCATCCTGCCAAACCCCTATCCTCTCTACTTTGCTAGTCACACAAATATTTGGTTTCTTGAGCTACAATTTTTTTAAAGTAATAGATACACATATAATCTCATGAATCCTACATAGTCTACACAAGTAAAAGTCATAAGGCCATAATGAAAAAAATTAATTTTTAGCAGTGATTTTAGGCTCATCCAAGAAGAGTCAAAACTGCTGTGATTAAATACACCAACGAATCTGGGGTATATATCAGCATCTTTCCCTTCCCAGTCATACGTACCAAATATTCACCCTTCATTTAAGAAACAGTATTTGGCATAATGCCTAAAACACTGTCAGAGTGTAATACATGCTAATTCCTGCATTTGCTTTAGGAAATAGTTGTCATGAATTCTATGCTCATTTGTTAAGATTCTCTTTGAGTCATTTCTTTCTTTCTTTTTTAACCTTCCTGACATTGCCCTTTTTAAAGGAATCATGTCTTCAGAAACACTCTGCTTTCTACTTTCATAAAATAAATTTTGCTCATTATCTTTTTTACTTCAGTATGAAGTACTTTTATTGTTTATATGTGTGTGCATGTGAGTTTTTTAATTAATATGTATAACACCTATACATATCTGCATTGATTAATATATATGTATATATATATATATACATAGTTTTTTCTTTTCTCAAAAGGACTATTTTAAACAGCAACAAATAAAGGAAATAGTACAACACATGTCCACAAACTCAAATCCAGATAAATCAAATGATAACAATTTATGTATTTGCTTCACTTGTTTAAAATAAACTACATGCTACAAATAGAGGTTAGTACTACCCCCATGTACATCTCATTTTTTTCCTCCCTAGATATAATTAATGTCAAAAAATTGGTTTTGTACTTGCATCCGTGTCTTAAAGCTTTCATTCCATATGAATGATTTTATTATTAATACATGGTCTCATAAACAATATATTTTCAGTATATGATTTTACAATTTAAATTAAAAGTATCAGACAGAAGATATTTATTAGTATTTGCTTTTTTATTTCACTTGATCTTATATTTTAATGATTTAGCCATGTTTATACATGTTTAGAGGAAACTCATTTATCTTCACTGCTGTATTATATCGTATTGTAAGAAAATATTTCAATTTATTTATTCTCCCTATTTATGAAGTATATACTCATTATTGTCTGCTACCAATAATAGTTGGAAAGGAGACAAGTTTTATCCTAACAACAACTTGATGACTTATTGATTCATTATCCCAGGGATGGAATCTGTCTCCATTACACAGTTACAAGAGTATTCTCTCATTGCTTTAGATGGAATTCAGATTTATATCTTCTATACTTCAGAAGCTACAAAATCCAGTAACCTAAATAACTATTTTTTTAGAAAATCAAGTATATTCTTGATTATTTCTTGAGATAGCAAATCAATCAATATTTACAGCATGAAATAAGCTTCCAGCCATGTTTTAAGAATTAGAGACATGGAATGACAAAAAAAAAAAAAAAGTTTCCTCTCCATCAACCAGTAATTCATTGTCTGGTTGAGATGGCAAATGCCAAGAATAATACAATCTGGACAGAGTGAAGTGCAAGTGTAAAAAATAATGGAACTGGGAGCAGTTACCATGATTCTAAGAAGATTTTGTAGAAAAAGTCTTCACCCATTTTGTAGGATTTAGGAAAGTAACTCACAACAACCACTCAGTGACTGTAACTGAAAATAAAGTTAAAGAATATGGGCATTTGTAGTAGGAAAACCCTGTAGAGAGAATATATTATGTTTCTGATTTTCTTGGGGTTAATCTCACTATATATATTTTATTCTACGTGGTTCACATGAAACTCTAATGACATTGACAGTACTGCTGAAACACCCAACTTTTTTGGCAGCTACAATCAAAGAATCCGAATATTTGTAGGTTTTCTGTAAATAACTATTGAACAAATAAATAAAAGTGAGAACATCATCAATATCATTATCATCACAAAACTGGTATAAAATTAAGGAAAAAAAACGAAGCTAATGTAAACAGTCTTGCGTGCATAATTTTCTCAAAAGCTGTTTTCTTTCTTCCCTTATTTAATTGATATCATCAGAGATATAGCTGTGTTGGCAAAAGATTGATTAATGTTGATGAAACAAGAATAATATTTTCTAGGTGATGATATTTAGGATGATCAAAAATTGAACAAGAAAGGAAGTAACAAGGAAATCACTTTTCAAAAAAATATACCAATGATGCATTCAGAAAAAAAATATCAAATACAAAACAAAATAACCCCAAATGGAATATCAAGATTTAAGACCTTTTCCAGTTCAGCCTTGGTGCCCACCTATTTCAAAGCAAGATTAAAAAGAATTAAAACAAAAAGCTCAGTCATTTTAAACTTTTTGCAGCATGAATATAAAATCAATTGATTCACACAATTGTCTCAAAAGAAAATGCCACTGACAATAATTGGATTTTGACTGACATATTTTAAAAGCATAGAGATTATCTGTGACTTTTAGCAAATAAAACCAGCCCTCATGGATATGTACTTTACTATAATTGCAGAGAGTATTTTCAACTACATAAATAATCTCAAATTGTTGTCTTAACCCAAACTTTGAATCCCAACCTATTTTTGGGGTATTCAAGGTGATTTGTAATTTGATCACAACTGGCCTGTCTGACCTTAATTTATTTATAATCCCTCCATATTCCTTGCTGTTCACTGTATTTTCAAGCCTTGCTGTTCACATGGGTGTTATTTTCAGCCATCTTCACCTTCTCTAACTGAACAGCTCTTCACGGTTCTGCTCAACATTGTCTCCAACATAGAGTCTTCTGTAATCTAATTCCCACGTGCTCATTGCAATCCAGATTAATTTCTCTCCTTCTTCTGTGCTTCTGTGGCATTTTACATGCATCCATGGCGGTGAATTGCTTGTATTACTTCCTAATCCAGGCAATAACTAATTTCGTAAATACAGGGTAGAACTGAAATGTTACACAAATCTTAGCCACTGTGCATTAAAAAAAAAATCTTTTTGTAGTGAGATAATCTGAGATTTACAGAAGAGTTGAAAAAGTGTACAGGGGGTTCCTGTATAGCTTTCACCAGCTTCCCCTATTATTAACATTTTGCATAACCATAGAACAGTGATCAAAACTAAGAAAT
Source organism: Myrmecophaga tridactyla (assembly GCA_004026745.1). Lineage (NCBI taxonomy): Eukaryota > Metazoa > Chordata > Mammalia > Pilosa > Myrmecophagidae > Myrmecophaga > Myrmecophaga tridactyla. Next base: position 71,158 of record PVIY010007247.1, on the reverse strand, counting down.
TTACCTTGGCATAATTCTATGAACTAAAATTTTAAAATTGTTTCGATTTCACCAGTTTTCCAACTAATATTCTTTTTTTTTGTTCTTGCATGCAATGAGGTTTTCACATTGTATTTAGTTGTCCAGTCTATTCTATCTTCCCCAATCTGTTATAGTTCCTCCATCTTTCCTTGTCTTTTGTGATTTTCACACTTAAAGAAAACTGGAAGTTATTTTATAGATGTTCCTTAAATTGGTTTGCTCTTCTATTATTTATGATTAGATTGAGTTTATGAATTTGTCATAAAAGCACCAAAGAGGCAATGATGAATAGTCAGATCAGGGGATAATTGATATCAACTTGTATTACTGATGGTGTTAACCTTGACCATTTGAGTTAGGTGATGTCTGCCATAATTCTCTACTGTAACATTACTCTTTTTCTCTTCGAATCGATTAAATATTCTGAGAGAGAAACTTTGATACTATGAAAATATTCTGATTTTGCTTAAGCTTCAGTCCACTCATTCTGACATTGTCCCACTGTGATGATCTAATAGTGATTTTCTATTTTCCTATTTCCTAATCTATCAATATGAGTTCAGTGAGAAGAGGTTTTTTTCTCTTATATTAATTTATAAATTAATACAGTTATTCATTTTTATTGCTATAGGCTCATGGATATTTATTTTATTCCCTGGGTATTAATCCAATACTAACGTTATTTATTTTCTTGCTTATGTTTTTGTTTTTTCAACTTGGCCATTGGAAAATTATGTTGGCTCTTGTGTTCTTTAGTCATGTTACCACCCCCCTGAACTAATTATTTTTCTTTTTTAGCACTTCCTCATATTCTTGCACCACAAATGATCTAGCCAGCACAGTGTGTTAAACAACAGCAAAATATAATTTGAACAGATACAGTGAATTTCAAATTTGTCTCCTTATAGCTCAATCTTTATTGCATAAATTATCTTATTTCCCATTTCTTGGTAAAATGGGCCTAACTGTATTGACAAATTGGCAGTGATCAATAAATTTTTCACAGTGTGCAATTTAAGTGTTTATTAAATGCTCAACACTGAAGAGTTGACTTCTGGGGTGACAGCGTACGGTGTTCCACAGACCTGCAACACAACACAATGACCATACTTGGTGAAAAAAACATTTTTTTAAATAAAAGAAGAAAAACACTTTAAGTATCTATAAATTTTCATAATAGAATACATCAAATAAAGAAACTTTTTCTCAAAGAAACCTACTAACAGTAAGAACAGTGAGAGTCTGCAGCACATAAAGTATGCCCTGTTCCCTTCCTCTCCCTACCTCAGCAAGAATGAAACTTCATCCTGGGGGGCATAGCCAAGAACACAGGGGTCCCACTTTCCTTAACTCACAATCTAGTCTCATCACATCTCATGAAGGTGCAGGCCACCACCATTTTTCATTGTCTCAATTGCCAAGATGAAGAGGCTAATTCCTGGTAAGTGCTACCAAGAAGTGTCAGGCTCATTTCCTCCACCCAGCCCTTCCCAAAGCAGGGAAGCTTTACCCCAGGTCCAGCAGGCTAGAATACTGGGGCCCAATCTGCTTTCTTCCAACTCATTCTTAGGGCCAATGTCCCATGCTGGGAGAGACAAGTCAAGATGATCAGAGGCTAGCATGCCACACAGTGACAACAGAAGGTGCTAGAGCATTCTTCCATTGGGTGAAGTACTCCACATGATATAAAGAGCACATCCCAAAAGACTGACTTTCTTTGAAACAGATCATGGGGAAGTTCAACTGACAGACACTCTCCAGAAGAATAGGCCCTTTTGATGAAGAGCAATAAGTGAAACCATAAGCCAACAAATTTACCAAAAAGAAAAAAAAGAGAGAGAGAGAGAAAGAAAGGAAAGGGCACTAAAAAGAATACTACTGGGATCAGAACAAACCCCAGACACTAGCTTAGAAAACTGCTTTTTCGAGAATTTAATAGGATCAGACATGTGAACCATTTATGACCAGACCATTGGTTAAAACAATAGGGCAATCAGTCCATAATTAGTGGGACCTGACAAGCTGGGTGTGACAGAAATTATGGAGAAATAAAAAAAAAGAGAGACTGTGAGATTAACAGAGAAATCAAGGAAAGAGACGGTAAGAGAGAGACTTGATAAAACTACTGTCACCCCAGCATGACTGCATTCATGCCCAAACCCTGCTCTCCAATAAGGGACACAGATACTTCACACTGCAGGGGAAGTACACAAAACTAAAACAATCTAACCAAGTAGTAAAAAAATAAATAAGCATGCAACAACAACAACAACAAGCCCCTGGTATGGAAGAAGTCAGTATCCAGAATTGCTTCAATATATTAGTTAAAGCATCCTGTTTTCAATATAAAGCTAAGAGATATTTAAAGAAGCAGGGACATGTGACCCATACATAAGTGGGTAACTAACTGATTGTGAGGGACCAGATGTCAGATTTAATAAAGACTCTAAAGTTGGCATTATAAGTACCTTTCCACAACTAAAGGGGACCACTTCCTTACAGTGTAAAGGAAGTATGAAGAAAATGACTCATCAAATAGAGAATATCAATAGCAACATAGAATTGAAAAAAAAAAAAGAAATAGAAATTCTGGGCTTCAAAAGAACAATAAGCAAAATGAATGAGCTCTACAAAAGCTGAACTGGAAGAAAAAAGAATCAGAAAGTTTGAAGATAGATCAGTGAAGATTATGCAATCCAAAGAGCAAAAGAAAAAATAAAATAAAGAGAATTGAGCAGAGCCTCAAGGAAATGTGGGAAACCTTTAAGCTTATAAACATGTATATATAATAGGAGTCCCAAAGGCAAAAAAGAAAGGCATAGAAAGAAAATATTCAAAGAAATAATGACTGAAAACTTTCCATTTTTGCTGAAAAAACAATAATCTACATTCAAGAAGCTCATCAAACTCCAAGAAGGATAAATGCAAACACATCTTCTCTTGGACACATATTTGGCTTAAATCCAAAGAAAGAAAAACTTTGAAAGCAATAAGAGAAAATCTACTCAACATGTAAAAAGGAACTCCTCAAGATTAACAGCTAGTTTCTCATCAAAAATAATGGGGGCCAGAAGGCAGTAGGATGGTATATTTAATGTACAGAAAGTAAAACAAACAAAAAACTGTCACCCAAGTCAGTTGGTTGTGTTAAATAGTTTAATCCCCCCAAAAGTCCACGTTTCAAATATTCAGGTGAAGTTAAACAACCCCAGATAAGAAAAATCTGAAAGAATCTGTAGTTAGCCTTACAAGACTATACCTGTCTTATAACAAATATTAAAGCAAGTGCTTTAGGCTGAAAGCAAGTAAACCCAAATGGAATTACAAATCCACATAAAGAAAAAAGAACACCAGTCAAGGTACATATATCATTATAAAAGAATATAAATGCATCTTTCTTCTTTCTTCACTTACGTAAAATACAATTGTGCAACACAATATGTATTTAAATATGTTATATGTTATTGGGCCTGTAATGGGCTAGCATGTAATGAATTAGGCAGTAATAATACAAGGGAGGTAGGTGAGAACAGAGTTGAATTGAAGCAAGGAAATGGCATCAGATAGTAGCTCAAACTCACAAGAACAACTGAAGAGAACCAGAAGTGGTAAATAAAAAGCAAATACAATAAACTCTATAAAGATATACTTACTCTCATTTATTTTTCACTTGCTATAATGACATAAAATTTTATAAATAATATATCAATGTTTTGGGTTTATTACATATATATTATATATGTATGTAATATGTGTAATAATAATAATAGCAAAGAGAAGGGGATGAAGAAATAGAGCTGCACAGTAATAATGATTCTATATCTCACTGGGATTGAGTTAATATGATTTTGAAGGAGATTTTTCAAAGCAGTTAATTTGTAAATGGTAAGCTCTAGAGCAACCACTAGGCAAAAAGCTTTTAAAATAGTGGGAAAATCATTGAAAGAATTCAAGTATTACACTAGAAAATATTCACTTAATGCAAAAGAATGAAGCAAAGGAGGCACTGACAAACAAAAATGACATGACATATAGAAAACCAAAATTTAAATGGCAGAAGTAAAGTTAATTACTTTTTTAAAATAACATTAAATGTGAATGGATTACATAATTCATTCAAAAGACAGAATATTTCTGACCATAAAGAAGTCAAGATAAAATTCTATGCTGTCTGCAGGTGATACATTTTATAAGCAAATATAAAAAGTAGGTTCAGAATAAAAATGATGGAGAAAAGATACAGCATGCAAAGAACAACCATAAAATAAATGAAGTGGCTATGCTACTCTCAGACAAAATAGAGTTTAAAACTAAAATTTTTACTGAAGATAAAGAGAGATACTTATGATAATAAAAGTGTCAATCCATTGAGAAGTTATATACATTTTAAACATATATGCACTGAGAAATAAAGTTCCAAAATAAATGAATAGACAATTCAACAATAGTTGGGGCTTCAATGCCCCACCTTCAAAATGGATAGTAAAATTTGCCAAAAATCAAAAAGGAAATACACAAACTAGAGCAAACAAACATCTAAAAGACACTCTACCCAACAAAAGCAGTGTGTACATTTTTCTCACATACACATGGAAGCTTCTCAAATATAAACCATATGCTAGAGTAGAGAAAAAAACCTTAATAAATTTAAAATGATTGATATAATGATATGAATGTTTTCTGATCATAATAGAATTAAATTAGAAATAAACAACCAGGGCAATTTGGGGAAAGATAAAATATAGATGATAATTGAACAACATAGTTCCAAATAACCAAGGATCCAAAGAATAAAGCACTAAGGAATGTAGAAAATACTTGGAAATGAATAAAAACAAAAATTCAATACTCCAATACTTATGGGATGCAGCTACAGCAGTGCTTCAGGGGACATTCATAGCCTATGCAAAAAAAGAAAAGAGTAATCTCAAGTCAACAACTTACACTTCTATCTTACAACCTTAGAAAAAGAGAAGACTAAAGCTACAGCAAACAGAAGTAAGAAAAAATTAGGGAACAGAGCAGAAATTAATGAAACATAGTTTAGAAAACAAAACAGAAAATTAATGACAACAATAGTTGGTTCTTCAAAGAGAGTAACAAAATTTACAAATCTTTAGTTTGTATGAAACAATAAAAAAGATGACAAAAATTACTAAAATTAGAAATGTAAGAGGAGACATCACTACCAAACTTAGAGAAATAAAAAGTTTTACAAGGGAATGTTTTAAAAATATATATGCCAACAAATTAGATAATTATATGGAATCACAGAAACAAGCAAACAAAACTGACTTAAAAAGAAATAGAGGGCAATGTGATGGTGGCTCAGTGGCAGAATTCTTGCCTGCCATGCCAGAGACCCAGGTTCATTTCCTGGTGCCTGCCCATGGGAATAAAAAAAAAAGAATGAAAGAAATAGAATGTCTGAATAGATCTATAACCAGTAAAGAGGTTGAATTATTAACCAAAAACTTTCCGCAGAGAAAGCCCAGAACAAAATGGCTTCATTGGTGAGTTCTAACAAGCATGCAAAAAAGAATTAGTACCAAATTTTCCCAAACTTCTCCCAAAAATAAAAGGAAAGACTTCCCAACTCATTCCTTCATGCAAATGTTAGCCAGAAACCAAAACCAGACAAAGACCTCAAAAGAGAAGAAAAGTACAAACCAACGGCTCTTAAGAATAAAGCTGCAAAAATCCTCAAGAAAATGTGAGTGAAAAAAATCCAGCAATTCCTAAACATATTATACATAATGAACAAGTGGGATTTACTTCAGGAATACAATGTTAATTTAACCTCCTAGAATCAATTTAGGTAGTATACTGCATTAATAGAATAAAGAACAAAACACATATAATCATCTCCACAGATACAGAAACAGCATTCGACAAAGTTCAACACTCTTTCATGATAATAACAGTCAACAAATTAAGAATAGTAGGAAACTTCCTCGCACTGATAGAGGGCATCTATGAAAAACGCATGACTAACAGCATATGTAACAGTGCAAGACTGATTTCTTTCCAACTAAGATCAGGAATAAATCAAGGATGTCCACTCCCTCCATTTCTATTCAATATTACTGGAGGTTCTAGCCAGTAAAAGACATAACATGAATTTAAAGTCATCCAAATGTAAAGGAATAATTAATCTCAATTTTCATTTGACATGATTGAAAATTCCAAAGAGTCCACAAAATCTATAAAAGCAAATAAATTATTTTAACAAGGTCACAATTTCCAAGATCAATATACAGAAATAGATTGCATTTCAATACACTGGCAATGAGCAAACTGAAAATGAAATTAAGAAAACAATGCATTTATATACCAAATGCATTAAAATACTCATAAATACATTTAACAAAAAAGTGCAAAGCATAAATAAATGCTAAAAACTACAAAAGATTGTAGAAAGTACTTATAAATGGAAAGACATACCATGTTCATGAATCTGAAGACTAGATATTGTTAAGATGCAATATTCCCCAATGGATGCAGATACATTCAGCACAATCCCTATTAAACCACACCTACTTTGCAAAAATTGACACATTATTCCTACTATTCATATGGAATTTCAAGAAACCAAGAATCTTGTAAACAAAGAACAAATTTGGAGGATTCACATTTCCCAATATCAAAACTTACTACGATGTAACAGTTATCGAGACAGGATGGTATCGGCCCATGGAAAGACAAAAATATCAATGGAATGGAATTGAGAGTCCACAAATAAATCATCACATTTACAGTCAATTGATTTCCAAGAAGTGTATCAAGCCTATTAAATGGGGAAATATTTATCTTTTTAACAAATGATGCCATGAGAACTGGTATCTAAATGATAGATGAAGTTGAAACCATTCCTTACAACATAGAGGAAAATTAATTCAAAATAGATCAATTACTTAACTGTAAGAGCTAATACTAAAAATGTTAGAAGAAAACATATTTATAAATCTTCCTCACCTTGGATTAGTCAATAGCTTTTTCGACATAACATCAAAAGCATAAGCAATGAAAGAAAATAGATAAACTGGACCTTATAAATACTAAAAGAATTTGTGCTTCAAAGAACACTATCAAAAATAAAATACAATCCACAGTATGGGAAAAAATTTCTGATAAGTGATTTGTATCTAGACTATATAAATAAGTATTAAAACACAATAATAAAAAGATAGTAACCCAATTTTTTAAATAAGCAAAGAATCTGAATAGACATTTCTCCAAAAAAGTTATACAAATGGCAAATAATCCCATCAAAATATTCACTATAGTTAGCCATCAAAGAAATGCAAGTGAAATCACAATGAAATATCTATCACATCACAACCACTAGGATGGCTAGAAAATAACAAGTTTGGCTGAGGATATAGAGAAATTGGAACCCTCATGCTTGCTGTTGGTAATGTGAAATACTGCAGCTGTTTTGGAAAACGTTCTGACAGTTCCTCAAATAGTTAAACATAGTTACCATATGATCCAGCAATTCTGTTCCTAGGCATATACCCAAGAAAAACGAAAACATATACACACCAAAATTTGTATACAAATGTTCACAGAATATAATTCATAATTGTCAAAAACTAGAAACAACTCAAATATCTATCAACAGGTAGGTGGATAATAAAATATGGTATATTCATATAATGATATAACATCTGGCAATAAAAATGTAGTACTGATAATGTGCTACAACTTTTCACCCACTTAACGCTGAGTGAAAGACACCAGTAACAAAAGGCCGCATATTGTCTGATTCCATCTATGTGAAATTTCCAGAACAGAGAAGTCTATCGAGACAAAAAAGATTAATGGTTACCTCAGGACACAGGAGGTCGGAGTTTAGGAGATGATAGTTCAAGGGGGTAGGATTTCTTTTGGAGATAATGAAAATATTCTAAAATTGATTGTGGTCATGGTTGTGGATTCACAACTACATGTGGACATATCTACTATATACTTAAAATGGGTGATTTGTAAGATATGGAAATTATATCTAACTAAAATTAAACATCAAATTTAAATAAAATTTTAGTAATATTAAAGGTTTGTCATTCATAAAAATGATTTGTTCTGACCGTTACACAACACCCAAATAAGAATTCCTGGATGTAAGTAAGATACCAGAAGTTCATCAAATAATGAACTATCTCATAGAGCTATCTGAACAAACTCTTGGCTGCCAAGAAAGTAAACGCTAGTTCCTGATGAACTTTAAAAAATAAAAGGGTACATAACACTGGGAAGAGATGCCAGGAAAAGAAATAGATTCAATATTTTATTAGAGGGATTTGAAGGTTCCAAGGAAATTTGAGATCCCACTTTTTTTTTTCCTTTGGCAAGTCATTTAGTTGTTTATATGATTTCTATAAAAGACTGTGAAAACTGGAGAAGGAGAAAACGTTACTCTTTTAACACTACGATATATTGAAAAGATTAATGATGCCATATGGCACCGGAAAGTAGGAAAAGCTAAACTTAACACTGATATTTTGCATTTGTGCACTGAATGGTCATTATAGAATTAAAAAAAGACTTTCCTTGACCTTGAGATATATATATATATATATATATATCTTCCTTAGGAAGAAAGTATTGAAGTAAAGGATAGAGTTGATACACCTTAAAACACATCTTGGAATAATTTCTAAAGTTTCTGCAAACTAATATGAGGGATTAAACATTTTGAGAGACATACGGAAGGCAAGCATATGTATTCTGGAAGAGCCCTACTGGAATTTGAATTGTGACTGCATATCTCATTAAAGGCAAGGCTTATTTGACTTGTCAGAGGTACAATTTCCTTATCTACAGTGGGGAAAATAATGGAGAAAAGTAAGACACCTCACTAGTATATTATCAGTATTAAATATGAGTACTAAATGAGATAATGCATATGAATTTTTGAATAGTTTATAATTATTGTTAACATTATGATATATTATTTGATGTATGGACTAATTTTTCAGACTCGCCTAGATATTTTGATCCAGGGGATTTTGGAGAGATATCTTGAATAATCTTGTTTATTACTTGAAACCTGACTATTGCTTAACCTTAACCTTTAAAACTAGTTTTTGTATATATGTGTATATGTGCACACACATTATTTAGCTAACCATGAGTCAACCACTAACTTACAGACCTTTCTGAAAACATGGAATTGATGTTGCCTTAGTGTTTATTCTCTCCATCACAAAAGCTGAATTATATTGATCTTTCAACTAAAGCAAGAATAATAGAGATTACTACAACATATCTTACGGAAAAAATTTATAGAAAAATGGCTGACACTTATAAAGAACACATTCATATTCGTTTGAATTCTTACTCTGCTACTTATGAGCTGAGGTAAGTTAGAAAAATCACTTAGTCTCTCTGTACTTAACTTCTTCATAACTGATTTTGTGGTAATATTATTATTCAATGGTTCATTAAAAGTATTGAATGAGACAATATAATACAAGGAATAGCATTTTGTCTGGTGTATAAATAGCATCAAGCAAAGGTCCAATTTTCTGGTTTCCATTCCCTCTCTTTCTGTAATAAAATATTGCCTCAGCTGTTAGGAAAAGCTCTTCTGCAAGGACTTATTTTTGTTTTGGTTAATGCTATTGCCTAGGAATCATTGATTTATTTTCTAGGTAATCATATATTATCTTATAAGTAATCACTGCTCAAATCTTCTCTAGATCATTTGAAGCATATAGATCCAGCATTTATGTTATATTTAAACTAAAGATCTGATAAGTTATCTCTGTGGGTCCTCAAAGATGGGTGATAGGTAAATTGTCCCTGTAGCTTGAGTTGTGGTTTCCAAGATCAAGAAATCGGACTTATTCTCTGAGTGCTTCCTCGCCTTTCCACAGTTCACTCTGAGAAAGCGTACCTATCATTTACCATTCTAAAATCCATTTGGGGCAGCTGAAATACAAATCTGATGAAATTAGCTACTTGGAGATATGTCTCTTTCTTTTCTTGACATCTGAATTTCTGAATTCTCTTCACTCCAGGGCATTCACAACTCTGATTTTGTAAAAATGATATGGCATGTATTAATTCCTAACCTCATAGAGCTCACAAGTCTAGTTGCAAGAAACAGGCATAATCAATTATAGTAGAATATAGTAAGAACAATTATATTAATAAGCCCTTGGCTCAACTATGCCACAAAAAGGAGTGTCCAGTGTGATCTGCAAGTTTGAGAAACGTCCCAAAAGGGGTAATCTTTGAGACCGTACATTGAAAAAATAATAAGAAACACACAGATGGACAAAAAGGAGAGTACACTGGCAAATGAATGGGCTTGTGCAAGGAGAGGCATCAGGGAACATGACATATTTAAGGAATCACAAGCAATTTCAATATGCATTTGAAGTTAGGAGCTAAGTCATAAACAGTCTAGAAATTTTGACAGTGATCAATGTATGTGTGCCAGAAATATAATTTCTGTTTGGAAAATATAGCTCAGAGTTACTTGGAAACACAGAAAAAGGAAATAATCCCAGTCTAGAGAAGATAGAACATTTAAAATGCATTCTCCCTTCATCACGCCTGATTTATCATGGAACAGTCAATCAGTGATGTCAAGCAGATGGTCATTGCAGTCAATACGGTCTGCATAGTATGTGCTTGGTGCCAAAATGCTGCAATTTCTGGTTTCTGTAAATTGAAAGGCTGCCCTAAACATCTGCGATCTCTCACTTGAAAGGTACAATGTATCCATAGGTTTGGCACATTTTTCTCTGATATTCAAAGGATTAATTAGCAACCTGTATATTTGTTTTGTAGGACCTGCTGAAGCTAAGACACTCCTTCTACAGTTTGGCCCATGGCTCAGCAACTTAACAATTTGTAAAGAATATAGAAATCATTGCTACTAAGAGATGAAAATCTTTTAAAAAATCCAATGTGATAAATATATGGTTGCTATGGTTATAATGTTTGTGGGCAGGTTACATTTGAACAATGGAGTTAGAATGTGGCTGGCTTCCAGAAAAAGAAAGAAGACTCCACACTAAATCTCTTTTCTGTTTGTTTTATTCCTTTAATAAATGCTTATTTTTTTCCAGTTATGAATTTGGGCCAAGTGGAACATCTTTCAAACTAGTTGACAGCACTTGGAAGTTCCTTTGCAATTCTCAGCAGATTTTGGTGGTGGATGAAACAGATTTCTGGTTGGTTGGAGGCAATGATGGAATCCAAGATTCTCCAAGTTCTGTAACTTCCCTACAGAATCAACATGTCTTTCTTGTGCTTTTTAGTCTTTTGTAGGATACTACTGAAATCTAGACTTGGATGAACAACTTTGGGAAAGAACCTTAACCTGGCTATGTCAAAATTTGCTATTTATGTTAAATGAGACAATAATATTCATCAAGTGAAATAATTTAGTAAAGCACTAATGTTAGTGTCTGCATATGTGCAGATACTCAATAAATATATCTCACCCATTCCAAATGTCAAAAAAAGCTTATTTTCATTTGCAAAGCATGTTTTAAGATAGGAAGCTAAACTAAAACAAAAAAGGGGTGAGGGGCAGCGTCCTTTGAAAAGTCTGAGGATTTCTGGTCTATGAGAGGCAAGAACAAATTGAATCAAAAGGACGAATTGCATATCGTCTTTGTTTCTCCTATCATAGAGTGGGATAATCATTCCTGTCCTGTTTACTTGAAAATAAAATAGAATACACTAGCTGGGTAATTTACAATATAATAAAATTTAGTGATGCATATTTTATTAATATGTTTAATATTAAACCAGATAACATGGCCAGTAAAAGGTAATTCTCTGTGCCTATGTACATTTTCTCTAAGAGGATTTCCCACCTGTGTGCACAGTCATGGAGGACAAAATAGCCTAATAGGGTGAACCATTTCTAATAATCACTGGTATACAAAAAGCACAAAGACAATTTCTTTAATCTTATCATTTTGTGTTTTTTGGAAGAATGTAAGTCCAAACTCTAAAGGCTGTTGGAGATATTACAGAAAAAAACCTGGCTACTATTTGCCCAATCTTCATATTTTAAATACAGAAAATAATGGTCATTGGTTGTAGTTTTGAATACGAAAAGACACATAGTTAATCAATGCAGTAGGTGGGTTTCTCCGTGTTTTTCTCCAGAAATCTAATCTCCGGAGATATAATGGGGGAAAAATATTGATGTTATGATCAAATATATCACAATCTATATTGCAACATTAAAAGCGGGAAAATGTGACAACATAGCACAAGTTCTGAGAGGTTCTTATGGAAAATATTTTTATAATTTTGTTTAATCCAAATTGTCCCTACATCTTGGCCCAGTATTACAATAATGAAAAGACTCTCAAAAATGATTTAAAGATCATACTTGCATGTTCCAGTGGAGCTCTGTTTTTGTGGGGATATGTGATATTGCATGTCTACGTAATGGCCTGAATCTCCATTAAGTTTATAAGGTTCAGTAAAGAGGGTTGGTAAAATCTTAATTTTTGTTGATTTGTCTCAATTAAAGCCCACTGGAACTCCAAAACAAAAGGATCATACCTACAGAAATCTTTCTTCAAGCACTTTAGTGTTATTAAGTTCCACAGATCACATTATATCACTACAAATTTAGCTACCCAGTGATTATGTTCTTATTTTATTTCCCTCATGCCCTAAAAGTTCTAAAAGGACAATAACAAAATGAGGCAAGAATGCACTGATGCATGAATTGATACAGATAACACTGATAATTTAATTTTAAAAATATGCTCTTAGAGAATTTGTTGGTTTACAGAAAAACTAGGCAGAAAATACAGAATTCCCATATGCCACCCTCCACAGTTTCCCCTTTTATTAACAATTTACAGTAGTGTAGTAGCTTTTTAATTTTTTTCATTAAAGAAGATGCGGTTTACAGAACAATCATGAATAAAATACAGGAATCCATATACCTCCCTCTTACTAACACCTTGCATTGGTTTGAAATACTTGTTACAATTGAAGAAAGCACATATTTATAATTCTAATATTAACTGTAGCCTGTGGATTAACTCAGAATTTATTGTGTTGTGCAGTTTCATGGATTTTTTTCTAAGTCTACTACCATATGTACAACTTAAAATTTCCCATTTTAATTATATTCAAATATATAATTTCAGTGCTTTCAATTATGCTCACAAGGTTGTGTTATCATCACATTGGTCTTTTCAAAGAAAAATCTTTTGATTTTGTTAACTTTCAGTATTATTTTTAGATTCTCTATTCCATTTTTCTGTGCTCTGATATTTGTAATTTCCTTGCTTCTGCTCAGGTAAGGTTTAGTTTGCTCTTCTTTTTCTAAACCTTTCATATATGTGTATAATGTTTATGCTTTCTTGTTGAATTGACCCCTTAATCAGTATAAAAGCCTACCTTCATATTTGTTAGATTTTTTCATATTATACCATTTTGAGTAGTTTCTTATTTCTTTCTATAGATATTTTTTTCACATATTTTCTTTCTGGTTACCATTAGGCTTAAATTGAATATCCTAAATCTATTACAATCATGTTTGATTTGATAACATCGAACTTCAGTAGCATCCATACACACTATACGTATTCTCCTCTGTCCCCTCATTTTTTTGCTATACTTGTTACAAGTTATCTTTATACATATTATGTTCCAACCATAGATTCATCATTATTTTCTATGCATTTGCATTTTAGAACATGTAAGAAGAAAAAAGGAGAGTTATATACTGTCCCAGTTTGAATCTGTTGTGGACCCCAGAAAAGCCAAATTCTTTAATCCTCATTCAATATTGTTGGGTGGGAGCTTTTTGATTGTTTCCATGGAGATGTGACCCACCCAAACTTTTGTTTAGATGATTTCCATGGAAATGTGTCTCTACCCATTCAAGGTGGGGTTGCTTACTGGGGCCCTTTAAGAGGGAACCATTTTGGTAAAAGCTTTAGGGTCATGAGAACAACCAGAGCCACCAGAACTGTCAGAGCCCATACAGCCAGAGACCTTTGGAGATGAAGAAGGAAATGCCCCTGGGAGAGCTTCATGAAACAAGAAGCTGGGAGAGAAATCTAGCAGTTTTTACCTTGTGCTTTTCCAGCTGACAGACAAACCCTGAACTTCATCAGCCTTTCTTGAGTGAAGGTCACCTCTTGTTGGTGCCTTAATTGGGACATTTTTTATATCCTTGCTTTAATTTGGACATTTCCACGGCCTTAAAGCTATAAACTTGCAACTTAATAAATTCCTCCTTTTAAAAAACGTTCTGTTTCTGGTATATTGCATTCCAGCAGCTTGCAAACCAGAACACATACAAAAATTAAAATACAATAGTACTGGCAGTTACAATTAACCAGAGGTAAGGTTATTTAACCTTTATCAGAGGTCCTTATTTCTGCATGTCGCTTTGATACACTGTCCTTGGAGAATGTGCATTTTCTTCCACACCTTGGCCAAAAGGAAGCTTGACTTTTAAAGGTACCATCTTATAAATGCAATTAGGATACATTTAAGAAGAGAAGAGTGGAGAATGGGTCCATAGACAAAAAATGAAGTGAGGTTAATGATCCTCCAGAGATTTTTTCTCTTTGTCACCAAGAAAATGCACGAATGTGGTGATAAACATTTTCTGTTTTGTGCATTGGTCCATCATGTTCATTCTTGCATTCACTCATTCAAGCATACATTCATCCGTTTATTTGCAAATAGAAATAAATGTTTGAATACTACTGCCTCATAATTGTTAAGTCCATGGCTTTTGGAAGCAAATTGTCTGGGCTCAAACCCACTCTACAGCACACAAATTGTGTATCTATAGACAAGTTACTTGTGTTCTCTAGGCTTCATATATAAGAGAGTATGAAGTAAGTGCCTGCATAGAATTTTGAGATCAAAATGCATTAATCCATGGAAATAACTAAGAATAAAACTTGCCAAATAATAAGCACACCATCATATTTTTATTCGGCATTTTAATTACAAACATTTGTTGAGCCCTTCTATATGTCAGATTCTATGTTAAACAATTTGCATGACTTCATTCATTTATTCCTACAATGTGTGTGCATGTATAAAAAAACATAAATCACTTTGTTTCTACAATAATTTTGCAGATAAAAATGACAGATCAAAAAATTTAAACAAATTGTGTAAGGCTGTTGCTCAGAAGGTGATAAGAACAAAATTAAAACCTAGAAAATCTGACTTTAGTGCATATACGCCGTATGGTTGTGGCATACTTCTTTTTTTGAGTTGCTAAGCAGACTCACCTATTTCAAAAATATTTGCAGGTATGAATATGCCTCCTCTATCTACATGTAGTGGGAGAAGAAATTTTAGCTGCTCTTTGATAAAGACATTACTTTCTGCTTTACATATTACTTCCATAAATGGTTCACACTAATTAAATTGAAGTAAAATACAAGCATTGAATCAATCCTAACATCCATTTACTCTGCTTAAGCTACAAAGTGATAGAGATTATTCCTTTAATATTTAATATTTTCATAAATCTACTCTAGAAAATCTATCTCCTTCTGTCTCTCTACTTCTCCCCCCATGGTTTATTACTTTTGAGAAGTTTATTGTGTGAGAAAGTTTTACAAGACTAAAGCATTTGGAGCAAAAGACAGAACAGCCATATTACAATTGCAAATTGGTTTAGGAATTATTGACCTTTGGTGATCAATGTGAAGTGTTAATGTTAACATATATATATTCCTCTGATTACTGTGCCTGGTACTAGAAGAATGGAAATGCTCCAAGCAGCCTCTACTTTCACTGAGCACAAAGGTTACTGTGGAAAAAAACAAATATATAGTTTATGCTACAATAAATAAAATTAACAAATCAGGTACAAATAGTTCTCTAATAAGAGGATGTACTCTAGAATATAAGCTCCATGAGGACACAAACTTTGTTTTTTTTCTTCTTTACGGTAATGCAACTCAGCACTTAAAGCAGATGTTTGCCATATTACAGGTGCTCAATAAATATTTATTGAATGGATGAATGCATAAGTGAGTTGATTAAAGGCTATAGAGGGATAGAAGAGGGTTAATTGAGCTTGCTGTACTGTCTCAAGGTTCTATTCACCTGTAACCTTGATCTTCATTCTATGCTTAGGTCTAATCCAAGGACAAAAGACGTATCTTAACCATTCACTGTTCAATTGATATATCCAGTTCCTTTTCTCTATCAAGTTAGACTATTATATTTAATTTCTTAATTCCAGTCTAGCTATTCAGCTTTAGAAACACATTCAGAAGGTTTTATCCTCTCTATGGTTGATTCTTGAGCATCAGTTTTGGAAGCTAAATGCAGGATGATGTGAATGCGTTATTTTCAGAGTAACCAAATTTAAGGAAATTTAGAAAAATAACAGAGAAAGGATTCTAATTAGTATGGTCTATTAATTCTGTATAACAGGAAACCTATCTAACCATTTAGGAGAAAAAGTAACATCATCTGTGTATATGTATATGTGAGTAAATGTGGATATATATGTATGTACGTATTATGAACTCTCACAAGTAAAAAGTGATATTTCTTACCTGATATATTGAGATGTCTGACTAAGAATGGTGATGTTAATATCCCATTCCCATCAGTGCTGCCCTTTAATAAAGTTTTCACCTCTCATAAAAAATAAAAAAGCTGGCTAAAACTGTTTGCTTTCATATCCTTAGTGTTATTGATTTTGAACACTCCATATGTTAACTTTTGTACCTTTGAAGATAAGATATAATTATTGAAAAAAATAGGATCAATAAAATAAGAGATCTCGGTGTTTATTAGTTTATCTTACTTTGCTGCAAGCTGAATTTTTCAAAGAAAACAAGCTATTTGCATGTACTTTTCACGGAGAAAAAATTTTAAATAGAATCACTGTTCTGGGAAAATTCCTAAAATTTACTTCAAGTGCTGGGTAGTGTCTGATGGTCAAGTATTTATAAAATTACTATGTGAGGGATTCTTAACCTGATTGTGAAAACTGGAGGAAATCTCAAGAAATGTTACCATTCTAGAACATATCAAATATGAGTGTCATTTCCAAGCATTCATCTTGGAATCTATTCTAGGCACACCAAAGTTAAGCTATTTAACTCCATTTTGATAGTTGTCTAAATTGCTCTGTAGCTAGGGTTGTCTGTCTAGACATAATTCAGCTAATCAGTTGGGTGACAATCCAGCCCACCCTTTAAAATTACCAGGATACCACGCCCCCTTGTTAGGCAATACAGAGTCACATCTCATTTGTTCAGTTCTCCCTGAAATAACAAAACAATGCTTTCTTTTAGAACCAGGCATTGAAGCTCAAGCATATTTATGAGTTTCCTTTTCTTTTGGTTATCTGCCCCTGCCTTTACTATCCTAAATCTAATTTAAACTTGTATATAATACTTTGATATTTTGAGTGTGTCCTTGCAAAAGACTAATGCATAATTTAGATTCAGTTGCATCCTATACTAAATCTGTCTAACTGAAATCTAAAGCCTTTTACTTGATAGACTGGACAAGTCCCAAGATTTTGCATAATTCTGAAGCTGATCCAAGTAAAAAGAAATTATAATTCCTTTGTAGGGATAGTAAAAAGATATTCCCTGCATTTTCTAAATAATTAGTATCACAGACTCATAAGACCTTAAGAATAGTTAAAAGAAAAATGTGCTCCATGTTTTATGATGATTCATATAATTCTTTCTTCTTTTAACTCTTTTCAACTTCTTATATCTTTTTGTTATTATTATTATTACATGAACAGTCACTAGGATCCGAACCTGGGTTTCTGGCATGGCAGGTGACAACTCTGCCACTGAGCCACCATTGCCTGCCCCCAACTTCTTATATCTTCATCGCACACTTCCCTCTTCCCCTTCTACCTCTCACGTTGACTGGTAGCTCTCCAGAAGGAAAAGTTAGATACATAAATAGAACTGGGAACTCTGATCTGATCCAATCAAACATCCAGATCTTGAATTCTCTTATAAATATTTGCAACAAATAGTTTGCCCCATTATTTGTTGTACTACTAACACAAAAACTAATTAGGAATATATATAAATAAACGTGACTGCTTGAAAACGTATTACTATTCATATCATTATTGAGTACCTTGATGTTACAGGCACTTTTATATACATTATCTCTGATTCTTATAGATATCATTCAAGGAGATGTCAGTGCTATTTTTTCAGAGAAAGAAACAGATTTAAAGAAGTCAAGTGACTTGTCCAAAGCCATACAGCTGAGATTCCATTCTATATGTGAGGTTTGTCTGCATCCACCAAAGTATGCTCCCTGAACAGATTCGATCTGTGATGTTGCACTCACCAAATGTTGCAGTAGCCAGTTTTTTGTCCCCCACCTTAGGCTAAAAATGTTTTAATTAGAAAGACTTTGATTATATGAAGGTGAATTCAAACTGTATTCTGTCAAACATTTGGTTACTCAGAGTGATTATAATCTATTTTATTTATTCTCATTTTTGAGTGTTCCCATTTATATATGACAGATTATTGTTCATTGAAATAGTGATATTTCTGAGAATATTTTCTATGTCATCAAGTTTAGCTGTTACTGAATACAGGATACTATATAAACTCATTTCCATTTAGTTCATTTTACTTGGTAGGACTTTAGATTCACATAAAAATTAGCAATTGCCCTAATGATATATTTTAAATTTGAGTATATAAAATGCAATCCAATTTGCTCAGCAAAAATTCTACACCCCTAAGAAGCGAAGTGATTTGTGTGTTTTGTTTTTTTTGCTGTGACGTTAAAGATGATTCCATTTGATGCCAGCTAACTTTTGTATCCCCTGAACTGAAAAGACAGTAGGCATACCACCATGAACCCATACAGATAAGTTATATATTAAATACTAGGGTATGGAAAATAAGGAGTCACATCTAAAAATATGGGATACAAGAGAATTATTCTACTTAATTGTCTTTAGCTTATTCACTCAAAAATGATTATTGGCACCTACTACTCTGCAACATGTATTGTGCCAGGACCTGCAGGTACAAAATATGTTATGGTCCTTAGTCAGAAGGAGTTTGTTGTCTAATGGGAAGACAGATAATTTTGTCCTTATGTAGCAAGTTCTACTGGGACTCTGAGGATGACAGAAGCTGGGTCTTGTTTTGCAGTGTAAGTGCCACTTGGTCTGTCTTTTGAAACAAAATTAGGAGATTCCTGGAAGCAGGCACTGAGAACAAGAAACAGGCAAAGACATCACTGAGTCCATTGCATGGCTTGCAAAGGTGTAAATTTTGTTTTCTGAAGAGACTAGAGATCTGCTTAAGAATTATCAGCTATATGGCATGATAAAATTTAAAATATTCTGGAATGAATAGATGGGAATTGATTAAAACAGAATGCAGTTTAAAACATTCTAGGCAAGAAATGAAGAAGGTTAATTAAATAGTAGCTTTGATGATAGGTAGAGGGGATGCAATGAAAAGATATTCAAAGGACCGTCAGTAGAACATCTTAAACAATTGATTTGGACATGCACTCTGTATGAACTAGCATTTCAAAACCATCTTGGACACGTTCTCATTGGAGCAGTTTTGAACAGATGCAATCATACAGTACATCATCTTTGCCTGTACCAGATCATCTCCTTCTTAATCTGGGTCTCTTCTGATCTTGCAACATGAGACACCTGAAGAACCTACTCTATACTCACATATATGCAACTTAAACATTTGGAAGGTTAATATTCACAGAGTCAACATGACAAGGAAATGACGATGGAAAATTGCTTCTTCTCTTTGTTCCTATTTGCAGTCTGTTCTGAGATATATCATTAAGTAACTCACAAGAATTCTTGTGATGAATCATCCAATCACACATAGCAAGGATTGACACCATAACACATATGTACATGGGCTTTTCTTTCTTCTCTGTCAACCCCTTGTCCTTCACTCCCACTAGATGTGTGGCATTCCACAAAAAAAAAAATTATATGCATACAAGTCTTTTTTGGGGGGTTCTACTTTTAGGGAAACCTAGGATAATATTTTCCTAGGCTAACCTAGAATAAGGTACTGATTAATATGAATATCCATCTGACTTCCCTAAGTGGGTTAATTACTAGATCTGCCATGTTTATAGATTTTCTGCCCTATTAATTAAGGGAAAATACTGTGAAGACATATGACTATATAATCCAGTCAGCAGATGCATAATTCAGGATAAGAAGAGCCACTTAATAAACTGACCAAAACCCTATGATGTGTTCTAGTGTAACAGAATTAGCTGGCCAAATCAAAATCTCAGTGAGACCTTACATGAGAAAAATGGGAAAACCATAGACCATTAGAATCTGAAACAAAAATGGTTAGGGTATGAAGAACTGGGTTTGATTCCCGGTGGCTGCCCATGCAAAAAAAAAAAAATGGGTAGAGTGGATGCAGAAAACTCTTCAGGTAGAATTGGTGACATTTGGGTTGGCAAGGCACAAACATGAGAAAGAAAGCAGAAACCATGAGTAAACAGGTGCCATAAAGTAGTGAAAAGATATCCAAAGAATAAAGGAAATTGCAAGCAGTTTCAAGAGTAAAAAGAGTAAGTGTGAGAAAGAGATATCACGAGAAAGTGAGAGAACAGAGTTTCCTCAACTCATGATTGATTTTCTCTTTCTGTTTCAGTTTTTGACCACATGTACCATTACAACAGATTTCATTTTTTTAAAGTGTTTTAAGTAATCCTCTGACTCTTGAGCCAGAAAAGTGACACTAAAACTTTACCTATGCTGTTTTCTTTGGTAATACACAGCAAAATCTTCCCACATTCAGACACAAAAGGAAGTTCCACCCAGACCTCCCACATACTTCTTTGAAAATCTTCCACTTTAATTTCATCACATTTCCATTCTGCCATCAGGAGCACAACCAGACTAAATCATCTAAGACTCATGACATTATGCAATAACTTGGAAATACTAAGTAGTTTAGTGTAATTATCTTGTCTGAAGCAGTTTAGCAAACAGAAAGTCGCGCTTCTGATGACTTATGCTAACAGTTCTCAGAAGCAATCACATTGGTTATTTTATTTATTTTTCTTCCCCATGTATCTCTGTTTGTATATCTCACTAAGTGGAAGATTTCAACAGACAGACAGATAGATATAGCATTTTTCTCTATTGACTAAAAACTGATGTTAATTCAATACCATCATGCAAAGCATACAATTTATAATGAAAGAAATTTCTGTAATTATTGTGAAATTGGGAAAAGGTAAATGTGTATCACTTAATTCAAGTACAAAATCAGAAACATAAATATTTGTAGTAATAAAACAAAAAGAGAATATTAAATTGCAACCTTCTATCTATGGAAATATTGGTGAGCTATAGAGGAGGCATTACTTAAATCAGGGATTAGCACATTTTTCCTGTAAAAGACCAGATAATAAATACTTTTGCCTTTGTGGACATACTGTCTCTGCCACAAATAATGCAATAAGCATATTAGAAGCATTTCCAAGAAGAAAAGAATAGGCCAGCATTCAAATTCAAAGTTGATAGAGTTCAAAGGCACTGAGTCATTAAGAACATGGCCTAAGACCATAAAGGGGAAAAGAGAAATGAGGCAAAATGAACTATCAGTGGCTGAGAGGTTTCAAACAGAGTTGAAAGGTTATCCTGGAGGTTATTCTTACACATTACATAGATATCACCTTTTTAGTTAGGGTATGTTGGAGAGGCTGGAGGGAAGTGCCTGAAAATGTATGTTTCTTAAAGATAATTGTATAATGACATAGCTTTCACAGTGTGACTGTGTGATTGTGAAAACCTTGTGTGTGATGCTCCTTTTATCTATGGTATGGATAGATGAATAAATATATGGATTAAAAATGAATAAATAATAGGGGGGAAAATGTTAAAATAAATTTAGTAGATTGAAATGCTAGTGATCAATGAAAGGGAGTAATAAGGGGTATAGGAAAAATAGGGTAAGCAAAGGCTAAAATTTATTGGATAGATGGAAATACTAGCAGTCTTGAGAGGGAGGGGTAAGGGGTATGTATGTATAAGGTTTTTTTTTTTTTCTTTTTCCTTTTAATTTCTTTTCCTGAACTGATACAAATGTTCTAAGAAATGATCGTGGTGATGAATATACAAGTATGTGATGATATTGTAAGGTATTGATTATATACCAAGAATGGAATGATCATATGGTAAGAATGTTTGTGTTTGTAGGTTGTTATGTTCAAAAAAAAAATGAAAGAAAGAACATGGCCTCTGTGGGTGGGGAAGGGGGTAATTAGTAATTCTGTATAATGGAAAGAGGGTGTTTCATATTGAGTTCTATGTTGCAGATTCTGAAATGGAGATTAGCATGCTGAAGGTATGTAGAAGAGCTCTCTTGGGCCCTTGGGGGTCACTAGTTTTGGAGAAGAAGTAAAAGAAGCAGGATTAGGCAGAGGGAAAAGTTGGGCTGTGACACAATTCCAACAAAGATCTTGGACATTTATACAAAGAGTCTCAAAGTTGAGATGACTCCTTTAGTGTTGACCAAAGTTGTGACAAGAGGGTGTGACATGTATGTTTCCACATTGATCAATTATTACTTAAGGAATTTCCAAAACAGACTGAGAGCCAAGGGCTGTCTGATATCAGGATTCCCAGCAGCTGCTTCATTTCTGAAAGATGTCATAACACTACCCAGAGTCCATTCTTCTTTTTGACCATGTCTTTCATTGATTATATTTACATCTTTGTATAATGTTCTAAGAACAGGTGCTCTGAGATTCCTAAGAAAAACTGAGAAGAGGAAGATTAGTGAGATAAACTTCAGTCCTTCCTCAAAATATGGTGTCAGGGGTACAACGAATAATCTTTTTATCCTTCCTCTAATCTCAGATTAGATTCCTTCCACCTCAACTCACCTGGTGGCATGACCAGGACTTTTAACTCTGAAGGATCTGAACCCACCCTTCTCAGGCACAGATTATTGGACTTGCTCATTTACTATCAAATTGGGCAAGAAGTTCAAAGTGGTATTCAAGTGAATCGTGTGTGCCAAATTCATTCCTTCTGCCCCTGTCTTGTAATAGCATCCTTGCCCCCTTCTAATAAATAGAGTTAGTTATCTTTGCAAGATGGTGATTCTGCTTCTTGAGTGCTGGACCATTTCCATGAAAGCTGAAGTTCCAAATTGGCAGCTGTAGTTTCTGTTTTAATAGGACTCTCACTGTGCTCCCTGGTGTAAACAAGGACCTTTAAATCCAGAGCACAAAGTTGCAAAGATGATAAGAATAAATCCCCACATGGCTGTAATGATAATTGGGGCAATTCTAGGGGTCCTTGATCTATTTTTTGAAGTGTACACTACATCCTGGAAGGTGACTTTCCATCTTCTTAAGGTATTATCTCTATGCTAGTGCCTGATTTATGCTTTAAACTGTATATTCCTTCACTCTATCAGTTTGGAAGATTCTGGGAGTGTGGTATATTATATGAAATCATGGCGGGGATCCATTCCTATACCACAAGGTATATTGTATGAACTCATGGCAAGGACTCATTCCTATACCATGTGGTATATCATAGGACTCATGGCAAGGACCCATTCCTATACCACTTTTGCTATAAAGGGGCCAAGTGACTTTAGGTGGAAACCCAAAGTGGTAGATCAAACCCTCTATAAACCCTCAGACAATCATGCTGGCAGAGACCCCACTAGTAGACAATGCTAACTCGTATCTGAAAGTGTAAAAAGATTCCGATATAAACTAGCCACCAATAGCTATCCAGTGTCCTTGAGGGCTGTATAAAGAAATATGCATTTGTCTCTGTCAACAGCAGGATGGACATTGGACAGCAGAAATAGCTATATCGAACTCGGCCAACAGCAGCCCATGCCATTGAGCCATGCATGGCTGCAACTCTGCCACTATGGCTTCTCTACTCATCAGCTCATCAAGTAATTTAATTTATATCATTGTTTGTGCTTTTTCTACAGTAGCTGCTCTTTGATGGGTGTGAATAGATGATTTGGAGATCTTCAAACTTTATGTCCATTCTTTTTTGTTTGTCCATATACTTCTCCCCAGGCTTCTTTGTCCTTGACCTTCTAAACATTATTTTTTTGAATGTGTATTCTAAATTCGGGTTACTTATCTTTACAACCAATGGGTGGCACTTAACATCACTCACCCTAACTTTTTCTATTTTTCCAAAGAAATCAAGCTTAGCAAGGGTCACCTTATTCCAATGTTATTATGGTTACTAGTTTCCCCACATTTTTCACATGCCTGATTCCTGGAACCCTCTAGTACATTAGCTTAAATCAGAGTAGCATCCCAGTTTGGTATTCATAAAAGTTTTGCTAGTTGCCCTGCTCCTTTTGTCAGGGACAATCAGTGCTCCATGTACAACCCAGTGATGAGGTTCTTATTGCTGGCTGGGTGGCAAGCAACCTAGCTTCAAAACCTCATCCTGGCTTTGGCTTTCTCAAAATATGTCTAATATCAATTACCATGGGTTGAGTTCTTCAGAATGAAAACTCTGTTATGGAGATGAGTTTGCCAGAGATTTATTAAGGAACACTCTTGAAGTTACCACCTGGAAAATAGAAAGGAAGATAGCAGGATTAACCAGAAGGAGATGTTGCACTGTGATTCATATTCAACAGAAGCCTCAGGCATTTTCATGAGGAGCTATAAGACTGGAATGACACTTCAGAGTTGTCTCAAGTTTAGACAAGGGACCGGGCTTTTGTATTGCCATGTTGAAAAATCATTGGATGAGAACCGCCCTGGGAAGGGCTGTGAGCTTGGCAGAAGTGGCTTTCTTAACTGAAATCCTCAGAGAGGGTGAGAAGCTGAAAAGTAGCATACTCTGTAATGGATGATGAGGCCCTTATCCTAAAGGGGTATCTAGGCAATATATCACAGAATTCATTTCAGTGTGGTAGAATAGGAGTCCATATTTCAACTATATTGCCAGTATCTCTTGACTAAAAACCACATTTAAGATATTCAACCCATTCAAAACTCTTTAGAGATGACTTGCTATATGAAAATCAAAATGTTACACAATTTAAAAGGATAACAAACACATTAAATGAGATCTGTAATTTTCTATTTATAAAACATAATCCTGTATCTCTGATGTTCGTGAACTCTCTTCTCCAATAGCTCACCATATAGGAGCTTAATTATACCCTTGTTCTATATCACATTACTGTTACTCATATCTGTTACATTTTCAACTGAGATAACTTTAAGATTAAAAAGCAGTGATATAAATGAACAGAATGTGATATTTTTAAAGGGAAAAAAGTGAGTCCTTAGTAACTTGGAGTTGAGAAAGGATTCAGAAATGATAAAATGATAGATAAGAAGGTAACAGATAGCCACATCATTCAGGTAATCACAAATGTAGACGAGGTGGAAAGAGGCAGATAAACACAAATGTAAAAACACAGTAAGAGTAATAAGAAGTCAAATGAGTTAATATTGAAAGCACAGGATACAATAATAGTGAGGATGCTGTCAGCAGACTCATATAAATAAGGCTATCAATGTGGCCCAGTTAACTTGCTAGTAATGATATTTTAGGAATCATACATATATTCTCTCTCTCTCTCCAGATACATATACAATATGCCATATGTATCATACGTGTGCTATACACTGTGTTTAAGATATATATTATATACCATATATGCTATATGTAGCTTACTGTATTTGCTATATTATGTATCCATATACTGATATATATATATATAGGTAATAATTAGAACATGCTTGTGTTGGATTCTAAGGGGAGGTAATCAAATAAGTTTTCTTTGACAAAGAGAACATTTAATTTAATGTTGGTTAGAAATTACAACTATCATTTACATGAAGATGAGCAGAATAAAAGCTCCATTGGGTTCATCACTTATTTGTAGAACAGGAATTTAACTACTAGATATCATGCCAGGTACCATGCTAGATGCTGAAGAATTAGTGTTTTTAGAAAATTAGTGTTTTACAAAAGTCCTCACAGGGCTTACAGAGGTTGAGAATGTTTAGACAGTTATACAAATCACTTTTCTTTCTTTCGCCATTGACACCATGTAAAAACTCTTAGCTCTTAATACAGTTTTGCAGACATTGGTTCTCTGTTTTTAAGACATACTGGTGGTTACAGTGAAGGGAAACAGGCAGATAAACACAAATGTAAAAACACAGTAAGAGTAATAAGAAGTCAAATGAGTTAATATTTTTGGAATATTACAAAAATTCTGGCATACAGTAAGTACTGTGATAAAACTAATAAATAAAGACTGATGAAGAAGTGAAATAAGCACCTGATATTTGGACCAAATTGAAAGTAGTTTCTGTTAAAGTAGATGGTCAAGGAGAATACTTAGAGGAAAGAGCATGGCATGCTGGAGAAACTGTAGGAAGACCTACGCTACTGGCCAACATTCATGGTCTTCTCTTAAATAAGAGCTGCATTTTCTGAGAATATCTGCTACATTTTTATGTGTGGTTATTTTTTCAAGTCAGGCCCACAAATAACAACTCTTTGTAGCCCCCATAGCACTTGGCAGGGGGTTAGTCACACAGTTGAAATTCAATAGGCCTTTGATTAAATCACTATAAAATTCATTAATTTCGAATACAAGAGAGTGATTCTTTTTCAGTCTTTGAGAATATTCTATAATCAAACTCACATTATTCTCTAATCTAAATTTAAAATAAAGCAGAGAGGGTACTTGTCATGTTGTTGTTTTTTAAACAGCATGAACCTTGGGCAAAAGTACTCCAAGGAACTAACATGGATGAGTCTCCTGCATTTCCTAGTGAAATTATTAATTTTGGCATAGACTTTTTTTAAATGAAGCCTAAATCCATTAATTAATTTGCTTAAGGTAACATAAAACATAGATAAATGGTAGAGCTTGAAAGCCCCTCAGATTTTCTGACATTTCCTTTTAACCTTAAAACAGCAGAATGAGCATAACAATGCTTTTTTGAGTCAATTTTCCCTTTTTAAAATTTTAATGCCATATCATTTTTTGGCAGGTATTAAATTTTTACTGATAATAATGAGATCATTCAAGGAAAGCATCAGCTTTACAGTCCCCCCCCCCTTTTTTTTCTTCTTCTTTTTTTAGGAGCTTACTATCACCTTTCTTAGATTAGTTCATTTGTCAATAAATTCTGAATTCTCGACGTTATCTCTTATTCCATTAGATCATTATTTCTATAGGAAAAATAAATCAGAGCTCACTTGCAGACTTTTGTTTTCATTTTACCCTGGGCTATTTCTACTCAAAACCATAAGGTGGAAAAATTGGAGTGAGAAATACGGAGTTCTAAACTTGTTTCTTCTTCTAGCAGTGAAAAATTTTCCCCATCAAGGAACTTAGTTTCTTAATCTAAGTAGAGAAAAGTAGATAGGCTAATCCTCCCTTTCTTTTCCCCTCTTCCTAAAGGCAATTCAGTTGTATCTACTTAAGAATCCTTTCTCTTTCAAGCTATTGTTCAAAATCAAATAGGGCATAGCATAGCAAAGCAAGAGAAAGGCAGCAAAGACTTTTGAGGACTATCAGGGTATTTAAATTCCTCTAGCAGAAAATATCCCTAACCTCAGAACCTGAGTACCTAGCATAGTGCCTAACACATTGTAGACAAAAATAATGACTTCATATTCATGTTACTTTCTTTGAATAGATGACAGTAGTTGACATTGAGTATGTGAAACAATGACAGCGGATTTGTAGGTGAGCCAAATAAGGCACGTATGGACCAGTGTTTCAGTATGTCCTCTGCCATTATAATGAATGGAAATCTGGACCAAAAAGATCATCATCTGTTTTCTTTCTGACCCAGATAAACTCTAGTTGATGCTCACATTGGAAAGCTTCTTTCTGGAGATCGTTTCCTTTGTTCCTCCTCCAAATCAAAATGAGTCCTGTAGGGCGGCTGCCCTGGCTCAGCAGGCAGAGCTCTGACCTGCCGTGCTGGAGGTCTGGAGTTCGATCCCTGGTGCCTCCTGCCCATATGCAAAAAAATTAATAAAAAAAAAAATGAGTCCTGTAGAAGGCAGAATAATAGCTCCCAAAGATGTCCATATATTAATCTGTGGGACCTGTTTATATGCTTCCTCACATCGCAAAACTTTGCAGATATGATTAATTTAAGGATCTTGAGACAGGAATAGATAGGAATAATATACTAAAGTATCTGAGTGGTCCCAAAGTGTTCTTATAAGAAACAGAGGAGAAGGATCAGAGTCAGAATAGGAGATGTGATGATGGAAACAGATCAAACAGAGATTTGAAGAGCCTACCATACTGGATTTGAAGATCAATTAAGAGCCAAGGAATGTAGGTAATTTTAGAACCTGGAAAAGGAAAAAGAACAGAGTCATCTCTAGAGCTTCCAGAAAGAATTCAACTCTATCAAACTCATCTTAAACTTCTGACCTCCTGAACTATAAAATAACACACTTTTGTTGTTTTAAACTACTAAGTGTGGAGTGAGTTGTGGTATGTTACATCTTGAGAACACAGGTTCAGGCACAAAAGAAACTTTCAGCAAATGATTGCTTTATTACTCAACAGAACAAATGGTCCAAAAGAACAGGGGAAGAGATCCCATCCTAGGGGGTGTCCAGGGGAGGCCAGCTGCATGGGTCAGCATCAGTGGATGGCAGCTCTGCATGCCCCACTTCCCACGGGAGAAGAGAGAAAAATCTGCTGCCCAAGGGTGGGGCATTTATAAACCTTAGGGAGAGGGATTCCTGCCATTGAGAGTTCCCACACTGATAAACAACTGGAGCTACTTGTTTCAGGTTTCCAGTTTCAAGGTATATTCAGGCCTTTTCATTAGACTCAACATCTTTCCTGGGCTGTAGAATAGAAACTTACTGAAGCACCTGCAATAAGAAACAATAGAAACAGAGGCAAGGAATAGGTAAGGATTAGAAGGTGGCCACTTAGTGTGCCTGTGACCTCCATAGCACTGTGTTTCTGGTCACTTGTCACAATAGCAATAGAAGTTTGTTACAGATCCCAATCTCCATCACTAAAGAAAGAAAATCCTTCCTTAAATTCCAGTCTAAGAGTGATTGGAAGACAAAAATCCAAGCTATCAACTCTTGTGGGTTATAAAGATTAAATGCATTTAGAATAATACATGAGAAGCTATACAAATAAAGATTTATATTTTGGTTTCCATGGTGATTATTAGAGCTGTGTCTACATAATACATTATTTTGAGCAACATGAGCTGTTTTGAATAAAGCAAAGTAATCCAACACATTCCTATGGTTCCTTGCAATTATATATCTCTCTGAAATAAACATTTCAGGTAAGCTTCAAAAAATATGTTTTAGTATCTACTGTTACTTGGGTATCCTATGAGTGTGTTTCTAACACTATGTGGAAAACATTATCCCAGCTTTCTTTCCCGCAGCAGTATATTTATTTGTTAATTCATATTGTTATTTATGAATATTTATGGCACAATTTAAACAGATTCAATATTAGAAAATGTTTGGGGAATGTTACCTATTTGTAACTTATAGGTGATTAATGTCATAGGGTTTCCCACATTTTGGAATCTATTTCCTCCTTCAAATGAATACTTTCCTTAACACCAAAATATTGGGATTGATAGAATTAAAACTAGAGCTTTTCTCCCAAGAAATTTGAACTGTGAAAAATCTCATAGTATCATATTCTAAACATGAAGCTCTGTTTGTAAAATTTCTAATGTCTGTAAGATTTGGCATTTTTAACTTTCATTTATAATAAATTTTAAAGTTTACAAAGCATTTTCCTTTGGAAAGGTCATAAGGTTCAAAACTATCAATCCAGGTTCTGACACCAACCTGGCCTCTTAAACCTGGGTGAACACTGCTAACCTGCTGAGTATTTCTCTCTGGTTTATTTTATATAAAAAGAAAAAAGTGGAAATGATAATATTTACCTTATATGTCTGTTGTGAAGATGAAATGAGGTATTATTTCCCAAAAAGAATGCCAAACTATATAACCCCATGCAAACCATAGTGGGTGTTCTAGTTTGCTAGCTGCCGGAATGCAATATACCAGAAATGGAATGGCTTTTAAAAGGGGGAATTTAATGAGTTGCTAGTTTACAGTTCTAAGGCCGAGAAAATGTCCCAATTAAAACAAGTCTATAGAAATGTCCATTCTAAGGCATCCAGGGAAAGATACCTTGGTTCAAGAAGGCCGATGAAGTTCTCATCTGGAAAGGCACATGGCGAACACAGTTTCTCTCTCAGCTGGAAGGGCACATGACGAGCAAGGCATCATCTGCTAGCTTTCTCTCCTGGCTTCCTGTTTCTTGAAGCTCCCCGGGAGGCATTTTCCTTCTTCATCTCCAAAGGTCACTGGCTGGTGGACTCTGCTTCGTGGTGCTGCTCTCTCTGAATCTCTCATTCTCCAAAATATTTCCTCTTTCACAGGACTCCAATAAACCAATCAAGACCCACCAAATGGGTGGAGACATGTTGTCCCCTAATCCAGTTTAACAACCATTCTTGACTAAATCACATCATCCAGGGAGATGATCTCATTACAGTTTCAAGCATACAGTATTGAATAGGGATTATTCTACCTTTATGAAATGGGATTTATATTAAAACATGGCTTTTCTTAGGGGGCATGCTTCCTTTCAACCCAGCACAGTGAGAATTTTTATTACATGAGGCACTAAAAATTACCTGAGAACATAGCAGCCTAAAGCAGTACCGATTTATTATATCCCAGTTGCAGTGGGTCAAGAAGCTGCGTGTGAGCGAGGTAAGTTCTCTGGTGTGCCAAAACGCTGTGCTCAATGTCTGGCCAGCTGCAGTCAACTCAAGGCTCTGTCAGGGCAGATCAACTTCTAAACTCGTGCACATATTCATTGGCAGGATTCAGTTCCTGAAGGCTATTGGAATAAGGGCCTCAGTTCCCACTATATGTCTTCCCTAGGAACACCCTCACTTACTTGCCAGGTGAGACTCTCCATGGCACAACTCACAGCAGGGCTGCAGTTTCCTTCAGAATACACTAGCAAGCGTGCAAGAGAGGACGCAAAAAACAGAAACTGTAGTTATTTAGTAATTTCAAAAGTGACATCCCTTCACTTTTGTGGTCATTTGAAGAGCTTCATTAAGTCCTGCCTATCCTAAAGAGGAAGATATTGCACAAGGGAATGAATACCAAGAGACTGGGATTTACTTTTTATAACTGCCCTTCACCAAAAGTTCAAACATAGATTAAAGCATTTGCCTTGAAAAGGAGTCTCAGACAGTTAGCTGAAGGCAGAGTAGACACTTAAATCCAGTTTAAAGCACCATTTCCTTATATACTTTATAAGGAATAAAGCACCATTTCCTTATATACTTGCATGTATAGTTTCCTGATTATTTTAACATGTTGAGAACACTGTACAAATGATCTTCCAGAAAGCTCTTGCCTAGTGGTAGGCCTGGGTAATGGAATATGCCACGTTACAAAGTTCTGCAAAACACTTGACTGCAGGGGAAAACAGATTAATTCTCTCTTAACTATGACTGCACTAGCGGGTACTGCATGCAATCACGCTTTCTAAAACAATTATTTTAAACTTAATAGCTCTCCAACTCCTTTTCTGCTGCTGCGACAAGACTACTGATTTAATAGTGCACCAAGCTGCTACAAACCAGAGGTTAAAAACCCATGGTTAAATGGCTGGGGTGAATGGTTTTGAAGGTTATCACCACATGGGAAGTTCTCAGACTCCAGGAAGGAGGCAGGGGGAGGGTGGTAAAGAGAAGGGGGTTAAGAGAAAAATAGAACAAAGCAGGAAAAGTCAACAGTTAACTGAGGCTTTCAATCTCACTGCCAATTTTTTCTTTTCTTTTTTTTTTGTCACTCCAAATGTTAAATCGAGGTGATTATAAACTATAAACCTCTTGTTTGTTTTGTTTGCTTTCAGTTAAAAAGTGAAAATTAAAAGACAGTGGGAATAGAATGTGGAGGGAGCTTCTGACAGCTGAGGGACAGAAACCCATTACCCATAATCACAATAATACAAAGCCCGTTGGACAATGCTGGGGGAGGGAACCTCTCACAGGAGAGGGGCTGGAAATGACCCAGGCCTGGCAGGCTCTGGAGCCATCGCAGGAATGAGATTGCAAAACCCCAGGGAGAAGCATTGAAGGCTCGCAACAAGGCAGGCTCCAAATGCTGTGCTCTGCAGTGACAACGGGAAGCAGAAGAATCGACAGCACACTGATTGGCAGGGGTGGAAAAATGGAGGAAGAAGCCACCTGCCCAGAGGACCAGAGACCTGGCAGGAGAAAGGTGTGAGGGACAGAGAAAGCTACAAAAGAAACCTAAATGGCAGAGAAAAATATGTCTAATCAGAAATCAACTAAAGGAATGGATTGGAGTTTAAAATCCAGGGCACGAAATACAAAAAAAATTGGGAACTGGGGGTGTGAAGAAAAAGGTTAAAAATAAACACTTGTCCATGTAACAGAAATAGACTGACTGTTTTCTAAATGGTGGGAAAAATTGCAGCTGGATTTTTTTTTTGTAAATTTTATTGATATATACTATGCATTCGGAAAGTGCACAAATCATACCTTAACAGCTCAATGGATTTACCCATATTAAATACATCTTTTAAGTGACACCATAATTAAAATGAAAGAGGTCCTGAGAAGGTTCCTTGTGTCCTCTTTCATTTACTACCCACTCTGTTCTTGCAAGATTAGTCACCATCCTGACATCTAATGCCACAAATTACTATTTGAGTTTGAGCTTTACCTAAACAGAGTCATATGGCATGTTCTCTTGTCTGTTCTAATTTGTGCAACATTGTTTCTGAGACTCACCCATACTATGTGTCATAGAGCTTTCATTCTTGTTCGTATATAGAATTAAAATGTGTGACTATAC
Organism: Myrmecophaga tridactyla; assembly: GCA_004026745.1. Classification (NCBI taxonomy): domain Eukaryota; kingdom Metazoa; phylum Chordata; class Mammalia; order Pilosa; family Myrmecophagidae; genus Myrmecophaga; species Myrmecophaga tridactyla. The sequence continues at coordinate 38,229 of PVIY010007247.1, read as the reverse complement.
TACAAAGTAATGATTCATTATACTTTTTAAGGAAATGTAAGTAGTTTATAGATTGGGACTGTCATCCATAGTCCTGTTGTGAACACTTTAGAATTTGTCTTTTGCTTATGTAAGTTTTGACTTTATACCCACAGATGCAATAAAGAGTCACAAAGAATGCAAATATTCAGCTTTGGTAGATAATGCCAACTAATTTTCCAAAGTGGTTGTACCAGTGTGCACTCCCAACAACAGTGTAAGACTTTCTGTTGCTCCATAGCCCTGTCAGCGATCAGAAGCATTTGCCTTTACCACTGTAGCTGTTAATAGTATATATGCATGGATACTATTTTAATACTAACAAATGAATGGCTCCTCCTTTCCTACTTCTTGAACCACAAGTGCTGTATTCCACCCAGGCAACTAGTCATGTCTCAGGGCACCCGCATGGCAACCTGAACGAATACGATGGGAGAGGTAGCATGGAACAGAGATGTCATCTGCCCAAGGAGAGACTGTATCAGATAAGCAAGACTTCCTTGCCCCACTAAAATGTTAACTCCAACGACATGACCCCTTTTCCTCCCTCTCCAGATCCATACAGATGTTATCTTTTAATTAGGTAGTAACAGTGAATAAGCAGTGGTGCAGTGACGGGCTATAGGTAAATAAATACACCCTAGACATGGAGCAGGGAGCAAGAGTGAAACTCAGCTACTGTCCTAAAAATAGAATGACCTTAGGCGAATCACTGAACTTCTCTCATCCCCAAATTCCTAATCCATAAAAGCCAGAGATAGTTCTGTATGGTGTAATATACTCAAAATCTTCTTAAGGCTCCTTTAGTAAAGCTAATTTCTCGTTTGTAAATATATCAAAGAGTGCTTTCTATTTTAGTGACACAATTCAGCTCATCTTTTATCCCCTAGGTTTTAACTTTAGTTAATCATTGGAACTGGAATTAGATTAACAATAGCATTACAAGTCACAGGGCTAGAATTTCAGATTTAGAATTCTCTGGTTAAAAAAAATCATAGAAGCAAATTTCTAAAAGGCTAAATGTAACCAATTCTCTCAAAGAACATTTCAAGTTTCATGTGCAAAATGTAAAGGGTGAGGTACATAGGTAGTTCTGTGGTTAGAATGCCTGCCTTCCATGCAGGAGACCTGGGTTAGACTCCCAAACCATGCACCCCCCCAAAAAAGGTAGAGGATGTGATTCCAATGAGAATTTTTTATTTTTATTAGAATATCTCTGAAACTCTCTGTATGACATATTAATTGAGGGAAAATATTGACCAAATGAATGTTAGTAAATCACTCAATAGTAATAGAAAATTTTGGTTAAAATTCTCTCAGTTTTATTTCTAAGTTCTGCTTTCCAGATTCATTTCAGATATAACTCTATTTAGAGCTTAACTGTACACTGCAGACAGTTATGTTCATATTTGCTTTATTGTGGGAAAACAGATAGATTTCTGCCCAAAGTCAGTTCAGTTCCCAAGCTACTGGTTTTGTCTCTATGCATTAAAAAAGTAACCAAGAAGGATTTCCATAGGGAGAAAATAACTATCCTTAAGACAAAGTCAGAGAAAGAATAGAAAAAGCAGAACCAGGAAATGTGGCAAAGCAAGGAAACAATGTCTTTGTAGACCATCCATACATGTGATCCTTGCCTGAGTTTCTCTTCAATAAGTCAGAAAACCATGGGAGTTGTATATTTAGGGATTTCCAGAAAACATTAATTTGAACAGAAGGTTGGCAAAGCACATAGATCAAAATCAAGTTCTAGCCTAATGTATCATAATTAGTGTTTCAATTTTCTGAATAATTCAGAAGCTAATTGAAGGAATGACTGTGATTCTTGAACAAGTGAACTTCAGAGTAACTTACATATCTCTGTCAAATACCCAAGAGGAGCAACTGACGCAATGGGCCAGAGATGTTCATAGAACATCGGTGGTTCTTCTTTTAGGGCAATGCCTGGAAATAAAATGCTAGAAGGCTAGCACTATTGTTTTCAACAAAGTGCTCCGCATTCCTTTCCTGCTAAAATTGTTGTATTTCTTTCTGATATCTATTAAAAAGTAAACATCTATTATAGAAGAATATTAATGATGTGAAATATGCCCATGATATAATGCAAAGTTCCCATACAAGTAAGGGTAGGAAATACTGAGTGGATTGATCCTAAACTGTTAAAATTTACTCTGGCTTATAAAATCCATTTATCTGTCTTATCTAAAGTATTCACAGGATATACATGCTTTTTCTAATAAGCAAAAAACACTTTAAAATGAATAATCCAAGTTATATGAGGTCAATAAATATTTAATTTCATTAAAAAATTATTGACTAACTCTCCTGAATTAGCTACGCTCCACTCAACAAACGTCAGTTTATGCACAGATGATCCAAGATCATTATCTATTGGGGAACTCAAGAACCTGTGGCACAATTTTCAATTTCACAGAGCAGACATATTACTAATAATACAGCAATAGTAAGCAATGCAGCAATAATTTATAACAGGTGTTGACTGCATGCATTTTGTTATATAAAGTGCTTTGTATATCATGACAAATTTAATTTTCACATAACCCTACTAAGTAGGCACAATTATTTTCTTCCTTTTTTATAGATGAGGAAATTAAGATAAAAAGGTTCAAAATCTTGCCCTAGATCTCACAAGTGATGGAACCAGAGCTTGAACCTTGAACCATCTTATGCAAATATTCTCTTTACAACTATGCCATGCTTCCTTAGAAAAGAAAAACAAAGATAGATTTTGCTGCTGTAACCCAAATGAGAAGGCAATGAGGAACACAGATGGCATCCCAGCTGTGTCTAAAATACACTCGAGAAAGCAATGTCACCTGAATCCATTTTGCATCACACAAACAGAAACAAAGTTTTGCCAATTACCTGGCTAATCCTGTTAATTTCTGTGAAGAAATGAGGTTTCAAAATAAATTTTATTTGGCCTGAAACTTTGATTTGGCTGTCTGCATTAATTGAAGAAACTGGATAATCAGGAAATCTTCACTGCACCCTGTTTAACCACAACCAACTAGATACGATTCTACAGTATCGTTAAATTATTTTGCATTCAATCTTGTGTAACACAAGGATATGCTGCCTTAAATGTTGCATATTCTTGGCATATATTATTTTGCATCATAGCTAGGTTGCTAGCTAACCTCTTCAAAGACTAGGAGGAATGTATTTGAGCGTATGATAGAATTGATATCAGAGCAGCAGGTCAGATGATGAGAAAGGTAAGGTCAGAAGGCTGGAAAGCAAGTGGCTTTTATTGGAATTCAGCCTCTCTCTTTTTTTTTAATCTACATTTGTCTTAAAGTTATGTGTGTATATTTATTTTAAAGACTACTTGGGGGGAGGTTGTTAACTATCACCAAATAAATTTCATATGATCATTCTTAAGCCCATTTATTTCCTGTGACTTCTGAAATAGAAAAGAAAGCTTCATGTTGTCATTCTCTATACTAGATATTAATTCCTAGATGAGTTTGATTTTTTTTGCAGTTGAATGGCGATAAAATGAAGCTATTTTGAAGCACATTAAATCTGCAAATTTGAACACTTTGAAGCCATGTTCAATTTATTGCAAGGTATCTTATTTTCACCTTCATAAAATTGAATGCTTGCATGTACCATATAATTAAATTTAGCCATACCAAAAGCTCAAGTCTATGCATTTATTAACTCCTGACTGCATCACTGCATAGGAACTTTGATAAAGTTTACTACAATTTCCTTAATCTCTGATGTAATTCATCTGATAGGTAGCTCAATTCTGAAGTTTAGGGAGAAGCAAAATATTACTTTCTTATTTTCTTGACCCCTAACACTATGGCACAGTATTTTCTGGCAGACACCCACAATCGGCCAACAATTCTTCCCTCCCCAAAACAGGGGCTTCCCTCAATCTTGGCTCTAAAATCTGCTCTTAGGAATAGAATTGCTCTTCTGAGAAAAGTGGAAATTAGTTCTTGTTCTTCAATATTGAGACTTAGAACATGCATTCTGGGCTGGTCACCAGAAAACACAAATTTCACAAATCTGAGCAAGTTTGAAACAGCTAAAGGTGGCATTTGCAATCTGTTCTTTCAGCAGGATTTTATTGGGATCACTTCTACAGAAACCTAGAGGATATAATAAGAAAAAGAACAGAGGGAACAGATTCACTGGAAAAGAAACCATAAAGAATTCAACATGGGATTTCTAAAGAATAGATGCGCTTTTCAAAGCAAAAGGAACACAATCCCATCTAATCTACTGAACCAATAGATGATAGATTATTTTCCTTCCCGTAGCTTTGTCAAATATGAACTCAGTCTTTTCTGCCTCATCTCACTCATTACCCACCCTGTGTCCTCTGACCAAAATAGATGACAAAATTGTCCTAAAGCTATGCATTTATACACATCTTGTTGTTTACCCATTTTTTTTTCTATCTGGACTCCCCATTATCTGCCAAATGGCTGTGTACAATCCCGAAGCTAAAGCTTTGGTATCATCACCTCTGTGAACATCCTCTGTACTCTGTCACAGCCCGTTGTATGAAAAGAACTGTCTACAACTGCTTTTACCATTTATGCACCTTTGTGTCATCCTCAACCCATTCTGGTATAGTTTTTGCTGTATTATTCCATTGAAACTGTTCTTACCAAAATCACTAATGCCTCCCATATTTCCAAGTGAATGCCCTTTCTCTCTCCTCTTCATACATTTTTCATTAGCTCTCAAAAGAGTAAACCACTCCCTTCCTCTTGAAGCACTCGACCTTTGGAACTCACCAATCCGATTTTCCCATTAATTCCATGGCTTTTCTTTCTCACTTTCTCGTATTGGTTCCACTCTATTAGAAACCTATATGCTAACATTCCTTGGGCAGGGTTCATGGCTGTTTTGGAGACCACACACTTCCCTCAATAATGCCATTAATTCCCAAGAATTCAAACACCATTATTACACTAATCACTCCAGCTTTATAAATTCATACCAGACCTTTCTGAGATTTTCATATTTGTATGTCTAAACTGCCTACTTTCTATCTTCCCTCCAGTATTCCCACTGATGTCTCAAACATAACTTTCCAGAATTTACCTTTTAATTTGGAGCATCATAACCTATCCTCCCACAATCTACCCTGCTGTCCAAGCAGAATATCAAAGAGACACATGCTTCCTCCCTTCCTTTCACACTCCATATAATACATCAGTAAATTCCAGAAACTTTGTTTAAAAAGTGATATCAAATCTCTCTACTTCTCTCTATCTGCATTGCTCCATTTTAATTTAGCCACACTAAATACACTCACATATCCTCACACATAATGGTATGATCTGCTGAATAGCATACTAAATTCCTCTATTTAATGAAATTGTACTTTCTGCATGCAATAGTCATTATGATATTTTAGTCTTTTTAAATTATACCATACCACAAATTTGATTAAACTATGCCCATGTCATAGGAAGCCCTATTAGTTCAATTGTAGAAAATCAAAAAGGACAATTCCCCTCACCCAAGCAGATAAACCAGACTGAATGAGCACAAAATCATAGGTTGTTTTTGGCTTTGTTTTCATCTATTATAGAACCGTACTTCCAGAATGGTGGATTGAAGACTTCTGCAAAATTCCTCTGGAAAGTAATAAAACACTGCAAAGTCAACATTTTCCAGAACTCTAAAAATTAATTTAAGGCTTGCAATAATCTGAGGATTATTTAGTCAAGAAATAAATGCTGAACTACAGTGAACAGGAAGATATATGATATTTTAACTTGTCTTACTCTGAACCTCTTCTCTCAAGCTCTCCCATAGCTTTGGAAACCAGCTGACTTTAAGACATGGTAGTTGTGAAAAGCAGCAGCTTAGGAGCCACCAGAAAGGCAGACTGGATTTGAAGCTGTTCAGAAAGTTTTCCCCAGAATGCTGTCACTACCCAAACTGTTTCAAAGCTTCCTGGAAAAATCTCACTTGCCATGTATTGTGGTTATTTGACCTGTGTTTGTGGTTGCAATGCCAGAAAAGCCCTAACCTGAAAGTTTTTGTTGAGAATAATCAGTGGCAATTGTTTAACATCTCGGCTGACTGAGAAACTATTTGGGGCAAACAAGATGCTGAGCAGAAATAGCTAAACAATTTCTCTCAACTTTATTTTATCTATGACCAAGAACAACAGTTCTTTATGTCAATCTCTGAACACAGAACTTTGCCAATAGCCTCCCCCACAGATGGAGATAGTCTGATTAACCAGCATTCTTTGTGTACTGGCCATCCAAAGGAATAAGAATCTAGTTAACATGATCTAAACTTAGCTACTGGATATCAGGGAACATGGACATAAAAATCTCAGCAGATGCATCAGAAGCATTACAAAACTGTAACAAAATAAGAAACATTTACAGCCTGAGAGTAAAACAGGAAATAAAAATAATTGGTCAGATAAAAATTCTCTAAAGCTGCTTCAAGGAGCAATGTTTAACAATAGCATAGGGAATCAAGTAGCCATACGGTTGCAACTCACCAGGCCAGGAAGGAGGAATGCTATGCTTCAAATTTACAATCCTTCTAAAGCCTATCTTCCTCTACCTTGTAGAATTTTGTCGTCTGAATCTCCAAAGGGTGAAGAGTCATCTTTCATGCTAGAGCCAATAAAACTATTTTAAGGCTCTTGATCTACAGAGGTCACATAACACAATCATCTACATTGTCAGGTAAAGACCTGTTGCCGTATCTGTGGAAAAGGAAGAGCTGATGTTTTCTGACACAGTGCTATGTTTGCATATCATGGAGTAATGAGTTTGTTCCAGATTGAAAATGAAGCCATGTCGAGAGGGCACTATAGTGATACTTCTGGCCTTATTAAAGTTCTGGGATTATTAAATGCAAACATCCATCAGATCGGGGAATCAAAGTTAAATATAAAGTTCTGATTTTATTAGCTTCTGAGCACCACACTTTAAGGAGAAAATTGAAAGACCAGGATGTATCCTTGGAAGAAGAATTTGCCCCACGTGAGGGATTAAAAAATGCACAGTTGTGTAGTGGAAAGCAGTGAGGGTGTTTCAGCAGTAGAAGAAGGCATAAGGGAGTGTATAGAGTACATGAAGTATAGAATTGTTTATTGTGGCTAAAAATAACTATCATTTTCATTTGGTTCATATATGTATATGTAATATATATATGTATATGTAATATATATAATATTCCAAGCAAAATGATTTTTTTTTCAGTATAATGCAGGAATAGATTTTGGTCCAATAGGAACAAGCGTATCCTCAGGCAGAATTATTCCAAGATGGAGTGAGATATTTGGGGATGGAGTACCTTGTGGGTGGATGTCTCTTGTCAGACATAGAGCCCAGGTGTTTCAAAGAAGCTTATCTTCAGGTGAAATATGTCTCAATGAGTTTAGGGTCTCAATATTATATAACTTGGAAGTTAAGAAGGGATGACTTGAGTACATAGAAGTACATGGAAAGACTTTCAGGTTTAAAAATATTGTGAAATTGTGACTTAGAATTTAAAATTATAAACTTTATTAAGGCATCCTAAATGCAAATGTTGCCTTTTAAGAACTATCTGTTATATTTCATTTTGTGATGTAAACTTATTTTCCTGTTATGTATATTCTCCCAATGAAATTAGCCAATCCACATTTGAGCAGGAATAACCAAGGTTCATAACAAGACATGTGAAAGATTGATCCAGTATTTAAGTTTCCTGGGCTGTTCAAAGCAGATACCATGAAATAGGTTGGCTTAAACAATGGATATTTATTAGCTTATAGTTTGAGCTAATCAAGTCATATCAGTGTGATGCTTCCTTCCTGAATACTAGCTGTCAGTGATCCTTGGTGTCTCTGCACATAGCACATGCAGGACAGCATCTGCTCTTCTCTTCCTTCTCTTCTGGGTTTTGTTGATCTCAGCTTCTTGTCTCTGTGGCATCCTCTCTCTCTCTCTCTCTCTCTCTCTCTCTCTCTCTCTCTCTCTCTCTCTCTCTCTCTCTCTCTCTCTCTCTCTCTCTC